>VICI01002150.1:0-17980 GCA_019593645.1 Akabosia matsudoensis | reverse complement strand
AGTCAAAAATCACTGTTTATGGTAGGAAAGTTAGATTGGAATTGCACTCTATTATTGCTGACGCTCCGGCAAGATCATTTCTTAAATGTACAACCCTTTTTAATGGGTATCACGGGTGCGACAGGTGCTGTGACAAGGGCATTTACATTGGTAGAATTGTGTTTACAGAGATGAACGCTCAGAAAAGAACGGATGATGACTTTAAGCGTCATGTTTATACGAATCATCAAACCGGAAGTTCGCCTTTTATTAGTTTAAATGCAGGTCTTGTATCTAGCGTCGTTCTTGACTACATGCCCCTTTGTTGTTTGGGTGTGATGCGTAAACTGTTACAATGTTGGTGCAAGGGGCCTGCTACTCCCTACAAATTACCAAGTTATTTGATCACGAAACTTAATGGTAGGATACTTGAAACTAGAAAGTGTATCCCCAGCGAGTTTAATAGAAAATTAAGCTCCACTGAAGAATTGGATAACTGGAAAGCTAGTGAATTCCGGACGTTCTTACTGTACATAGGGCAATTTGTCTTGAAAGGAATTTTAGACAATTGCGTATTCTTCTCTCAGATAACTCATCACGGTACGATTTTGCGGAATGTATTCTTCGTGAGTTCGTTATCGATATAGGTGTTTTGTATTCTAAAACCTTTTTAGTATATAATGTTCACTCGTTAATACATTTGGCAGATGATGCCAGAAAGTATCGGAGTCTAGACAGAGTTTCTGCTTTTAAGTACGAGATTTCTGCGTGAGTTCGTTACCGATATAGGTGTTTTGTATTCTAAAACGTTTTTAGTCTATAATGTTCACTCGTTAATACATTTGGCAGATGATGCCAGAAAGTATCGGAGTCTAGACAGAGTTTCTGCTTTTAAGTACGAGAATTATATGCAAACTCTGAAGAAAATGATACGATCTCATTCGAACGAGCTTGCGCAGGTTGTTCGAAGAGTTTCGGAACGTGATCAAATAATGACTGAAGGTGTTAGTAATCATAAGTCCAAGAAGTATAATCTTAAAAATAATGCTGATACTTGTCACTTGCTTCAAAATGGCGATGTTGTCAAAATAATTAGGGTTGAAGGGGACAAGATTTATTACCGCAAGTTTCGAGAGAGAAAGTCGATTAACTGGGGATTTATTGATAGTAAAATCTTCGGAATAAGTAATGTTAGTGGCTTAATTAACTTGGAATACTCTGGAACTATTTCCGAGGTTGACAGGAAAATGTTTTTGCTTCCATTCAAAATATTAGATTCAGGAAATGAAATGATGTATATGTCTATTCCACTATGTAACACAATTATTATTAATTAAGGCTGTGTATCACATAAAAATAAAAATTTTGAGTTATATCATTGATTTGTTTTAATCTCAGAATGTGCATTGCTCGCACGTAAATCATACGCCGAAATCACGTTTTTTTAGAATTTTAATTTACGTTACTACAACGTGCATTCTAAGTTTGGATACACGTTACTGCCACGTTCATTTTGAAGTTGGATTGAAGTAATTCGCACGTTATTATGATGTAACAATTGTAAGATTAGTAACGTGGGAACAACTTGTCGGTTACGTAGACCATAGTGTTATAATCATACGCAATTACAACGTTAAAAAAGCGGCCATTGTAGTCGTGAAAGCAACGGAGAAATTTTTACGTAAATTTTACGAAGTTCTCCTGCTTGGGTATTAGACTATTTCATAGGAAAATGTAACATCATCATTTTTTTAAACAGAGAAACACACATACAATGATTTCCTGCTAGGTTAAGAAACAAGCCACAAAAGACTTTGTGAAAGCTGTCTTGGGAGATGTTAGGCGGTTGTGAAATAGATAGAGCCTGGACTAGGTTGGATGGATCGACGAATCAACCCATTTGTGTCCATCAGCGTCCGTCTAGAAAAGGCAATGTTGAAAGTATTCCCATTTGCTTCGGAACAATAAAATTAGGCAATTAAAGACGGACTGGTGAGCTGGTAAGCTGGTCGTGAATAGGACCAGAGACAATAATGTGCCGTTTTTTTCTTTTAAAGAGTGTAAGAGTTAGCATTTACTTGTATATGGACAGGCTTTTCATGGAAAAACTTTCCTTTTCATTTAAAGGGATTACTTATTATTTTCCGAGTTTTGTAGGGCTCGACATGCAGTAAAGCTTTTAAGTGAAATTAAAAGAAAAACTAGGTGGAATTATGAAACACGGAAAGTTGTGTACTGTTTCAGACACTTTATGTGCTTAGATGATTACTTGTGAGCTTGTGAGAAATGAGTTGGGATTTAGTGTATGAAATAAATATGCAAGTTTTGTGTCGCAACATGGAGTTTCAGCGTTTCTAGTGGTCCAAGATGATACCTAATTCTTCAGAGAAACATCTCATAATTCATTGATAAAGTTGCTGTAAACATTAATTATTTTAATTTTGGGAGAACGCGGTTGTAAGTGCAAATGAGCGACATAAACAGAGCGAATTGGAATAAAAAAACAGATGAGATGTGTGTAAATGGCAGGGCAAAAGCCATAGGGGTTAAAAATGATTTTATGAGGATTGCTCCATTAGTTGCATCAGTTTATCAACTTCAAAACGAACTATTTGTTATATACACTTCCTTACCAAGGATCAGAGTTCCTCCAAAGTCTAATTAAAAATCAGCTAATCTCATTAATATTTGTCAGCCTGAAACTAAAGTGCGTTTTACGCTTGGATTTCATGTTTTGTAAATTTGACAGTTTTTTATTTTCACATAAAAATCTACGACAGGATTTTTGCGTGAAAATCTACGATAAGATAGGATTTTCATGTTTTTTCATTAGTATTTCTTTCGTTCATTCCTATTATGTCAACAGATTCTCTAAAAATTAGAGTAAAAAATGGGAAAGCAGGCATCTAAAAGTATCTGTCATTATTTATCAAGCTTACCTATTTTATCCTAGCATTGTCTTGGATCTCACATGTAACATGACGCATGTTTAACGAAAACCGTCATGTGCTGTAACAATCTATTGGCACTTTCAGTTTGCCATGTTCAGCCGCAGTCTAATGATTCTACTCTCTCGAAGATTTCCCGTAAAGCCTTTTCTTTACCCTTTCGATCATTCGTCATGACCATTTTTTGACAGATAGTGAAAAAGTTTGGAACAAAAGCTAACGATGCTTCTGCCTCTTTCAATTTCGCAGTTTTATATGATGACATTCTCCATTTAGCAATAGCTAGAAATAAATCAGAACTCCTTTTTGCAATAACGAGAACACTAGAGGGAAAGTGATGTGACTTTGGCTTGGCTGTATTCTCAATTCTAGGCAGTTAACACATAGGAAAATTCTATTGAATTCCTTGGCATGAACACAGNAACACATAGGAAAATTCTATTGAATTCCTTGGCATGAACACAGGTTGCAAAAGAGAGAATTAACCTTTATCATTTTGCGACCTGGCACAACAGGACCAGATCCCAGTCTGTGATACTTACGCAACGTAATACAAACAGTTTATTGTTATTACTTAGTACACTGTAGTTATACTTTAAACTACATCAAATTTAACTCCCATCTACTCTCATTGAGTTTGCTGAAGCAACCTTATTTAACTTACTCTTGTTGTCAAGTTGGGAAAATGAAGTTTCATCACATTAGCACGCTTTTACTTTCACTATTTTTGTTCTCCAGTGCGTATTGTTCATTGCTGATGGAGTGAGTTGAAAGCTAGCACGATTGTTGACTCGATGTCTACAGCATTGTTCCCTCTTACTTACACACAACCATTTTTTTATGTGCTGTCATTACTTTTCGCGGTTCCCCGATCAAAGCAAAGCGAGTGAAAGTAGTCGTACGTGGAAGAGATGTAAGTGGCACTACCTAGTCAGTGTCTGTATTACTTGGTTAAATTGTACTCGACTCACATGCATCACGAGGAGGGGGAAAATGATGAAAGAAAACAGCATAAAAATTGCAGTTTGTCATTGACCACAAAAGAAATAGGAAGCGTTGGAATTTGAAGAATACATTTTTTTTTTAAATCTTGCACTGGACCGTAATGTAAAATAGTGCTTTTCGGTAGGTACATAATCGTGTACAAGAACAATCAACTACAACTCCAATTGAATAAGACAAAGGTCCTGTTATACAAAACGCTTACTTTTATTCAGATTGCATGCCGTCCCGAGCAGAACGGGAGAAGAAGGTATATTTCAAATGGGTCTGTCCTGAATTGTGAACAAAAACAAGAACTTTTTATGGTGGTGTTATTGAAAATGATGACATGTACATATAACGACGCATATTTAGGGGAGAACCCAGTAGGTCAATGTCTGGAATAAACTGAAGTGGAAAAGTAATATAGACTTATATCAAGTGAATGAAGCAGCACACCAGATTACAGTTAGCACAAATGTATTGCTATATCAACTTAGGTGCATGCACCTAAGACACAAAACTGTTCCTGTAACTTTTAGTGGCTGTAAATAGATGATAGACAAACTAGACCAAGTAGACAGGTCTTTTGTTGAAGTAAGAAGGGACCCATTTCGATAGGAAATGTTTTGTTGAAAAATTACTTCGATTTTTTTCCTTTCTCCGATTCAGTAAATGAATCCCATAACGTTCCAAATTTTTTTGCTATTATGCTATACAATATGCTGTATGTATTTTAGGATTGAGTTGTCGGGTATCTTGTCTAACGGATTGCTATCTGTAAGTACACAAAATACCACAGGGACCATTTCTGTGAAAAGACCATTATTGTCAAGAGACGCTAATTCCTTAGAAAACGTTTAAATAGAAAAAAGTACGATATATTTCATTGCTTCATAGCTCTATTATATTTTGACAAAGACAACAATAATCATCTACTCACATTGTGGATGGAAAATTGACCCCAAGATATCTCAACTGACAACAACTTTTGTTGAGAGCCTTTACTAATACATGTGTAATTTTACTGTCTATGTCAATGTACGAATAAATAACATAACATACATAAAATAACAGAAAAATGAGCTTAATTCTTTTACAATTTTGTTCCTACAATACTCGTCCGTAAACGATTGAGTGATAACAATGAGTTAATTGAAACTAGGTGAAAATTTATAAAAAATACTCATCAAATGATGAAAGTAGGAATTGCAACGAGTGTGTATTCATAAAACGCTTAGTACCCAACGTTTCGACCAATTGCTTCAGTCTTCTTCGGGGGATACAAAATACTTCATAGCTTGCGAGTAAACCACATTCAGTGGCAGAAGGTCGATTGAATTGATAAAAAAGTAGGAAATACCCATTTCCTCTTCATTTACCCACTGACTCTTACTAACACTGCATGTAAGAATATCACAATTTCATTCATTATGTGTACAAGACACGGTTAATGCTAGATTTTTACCTGTTTTGTTTGACGCAGTTTAAATCCCGGCCTCTAAGATGTTATCGTCATCTTCCGCTGTCTGCCCATCCGAGCATATTCGGAGCAGTAGAGCGTTCACAATAATTTTACTTGTTTATCTACATTAAAACAAGTTTTTTTCCATTGTACAAGACGCTACATATTACGTATAGTAGTACAAAAAAAAGAAAACTTTTAACTTGCACACATATACATATTTGCTTTAAATGTGTTTTTTAATGCACAAAGAAAGAAGCATGGGAAAATCCTAGAGCTGGGCATCTTGATGACGGCTTATTGCTTGCCACTGATGTAAGGACAACATTATTTTTTCTTTTACAGCAAAGATAAGTTGTTTTCAATGTGATGAGGATATTTTTTGGAAGTGGAACTGTTTCACGCAGTCTAAACAAGGATTTATAGTGTTTATCGTTTTGCTTGCTGTATGTTTTATGTGAGATTACAAGCAAGCAAACTACTCACGAGTTGGAAAGATGCAAAAGTATTACGATGCAGGCACTAACTCCGTTTTTCTATGCCCACATCCACATGTATTTTTCATATGATAAGCAAAGCATGGCTTATTTTAGGGGAATATCTTGTAGATGCTCGTCATCCTCTTGACCTCGTATCCGAGATCCTTCTCAACTGTACCGAGTTTATCGTACGGTCACAGTCAGGCATTTTCAATAGAGAAAGAAGAGTTGTCGTAAGAAGGCTTATCGATTGGGCAACGAGTGAATCTGCACGTCCTCATTTTTCAGTTTTTACTCAGTAAAAAATCAGTTAACAAACGGGAAAAACGTTTGATTAACAAAACGTCCAAGGAATACTTATAACAAGTTGCATTGAGCTACTTGGAAATAATATTTACCAAGTAAAAAGGAAAGATCAAATACGCTTTTATCAAAGTTGTTATCATTAAATCAACTGTCCAACAACAAGAGGGTTTGTCAACATAAGACTTTTTTTGGGGCTAAGTACACGCGTGCAGTAAAGGATTTTTTACTGCAAAAAAGAAACATGAAAGTCAAAGATGGATAATTGAAGAGACTATAAAATGAGCTGACGCAAAGACTGCTATTCGAGAAGTCAACGTCCAGTGGAGTTAATATTTGACGGAGAGATTTCTTGGAAACGCAAAAAAATGTGTACCAAACTGCCCCTACTTTTATTAATAGTCGTATCGGTGTATGGTAATGTCGTGAGAAAAGTAGTTTATCATGAAGATTTAGCGGATGACAGTTGGTCATCTATGGAGGGAATCCCTCCACGAGAAGAATGGTTCAGAGTGCGTGCAAAGCCAGTTGTACAGAGACGTGGGGAAGCTGCTCATCTCAGGGAAGATAATATTGTTGCACTGACATCCTCAAGGAGTGGATCAGGGATAGTCGGAAACATTGTAGCCTCTCCAAGAAGAATCTCTGAATCTGTTCCAGAGGTGAACACGGGTGGGTCAGATATTGCACAAGTTCATGTGAGAAACTATGGAAATACAGGATTCCAGAAAAGTGGAGACGCAGAGAGTCCACGCGCCCAGCGAAGAGAGCAAGTAGACTATGAAATTTCCCGACTGCCTGGTGGAGCTCAAGAGAAAAATTGGTTTCAACATGTTCGTCATGAAGGCGGTCATCGAAATAGGACTGCAACTGAGCGGACAGGAAGTGTAAATGATGATGACAAGCGGATACGTAACGAACCGACAGAGCCTGAAATAGAGCAAGACAGAGAATTGGAGAGGGAAAGTGTGAGCAGCTCAAGCGATGACCAGTATTATGAGGACGAGAGTGGTCGGCGCTCGGTTGCTATTGAATCTGTACCGGTGAAAGCACTTAGTCGAAGGACAGATGGATTTGTGCGTACTTCAAATCAATTAAATCCTCCTCCTCATGACCAAGTGGCGAAAATGGCAAGATATGTGGTTCACAACTCAGGTTGGTTTTAACAAAAGATCCTGGTCAGTTTTAATGGAATTATTATTTACGGACAATTAAAGTAAGGATTACATTCTAGAGTGGGCATCAGTAGCAACCATTTCCACTCTGTCGCCGGTTCGAGGCTTTCCGTTTGTTAACACGTTTTCCCTAAGTGATGGGCCAGTTAATAATTCAAGTGGAATTCCATACATGTATGTTACCCCGTTGGACATGTCGATTAATGATCTAAAGGTATGAATGCTGCGATTCTGCCAAATCCACAAACCAACTTTTGGATGTGCTCAATTATTCGTGAGAAGAAGCAACATGCCTGTGTGTACTTTTGTATTGTTTGCAGAAGGATTCAAGAGCATCATTAACAGTGTGTCTAGCTCAGAGTGACTATTGCAAGGAGAAACAATATGACCCCGAGGATCCTCGATGTGCTAAGGTGATACTGTCGGGGACTATCGAAGAGGTATATAGTTTGCAGATAATAAATGGATAAAATAAAACATTGAACATGCTCATTTTCCCTCATGAAGGAGTTAGAAGATATTACTTACAATATACGCGTGTACTATATCTAGGTTGATAATCCAAATGAGGTACAATTTGCCCGAAATGCAGTTTTCAGTAGGCATCCAGACATGGAGCAATGGCCGAAAGGTATGTTTCAAGAATATTGATTTATCAGAAAGCAGGGAGCCACCAGACTTTCCCCATTTCATACGATTATTTCCGCTATTACAGATCATGACTGGTTTTTCGCGAAATTGCAAATTGAGAATATCATCGTCCTAGATTACTTTGGCGGAGCGAAGACGGTGCTAGTCGAGGACTACTTCAATCAGACCTTGTGATACTCTTTTATAAAACCTCATATATATTTTTAAAACTCGCATTGATTAACTCGCACATGTTCATGAGACACATTCAAAATAAAGTACATTTGTGGCATGTAAACTGCACCACGGTGCTGGTTGGAAACCAGAAAACAAATTATAGTGCACTATTCGGAACGGTTGTTGGGTAGACACCTTTGAAAGTAGCGCTCCATCCGGTCCCCGTATTGTTAACGGTAGTTTTGTATCGCACGATAGCCATATCTGTGCTTCCTGTGTACACTGAGGGTGAATCCTGAAATAAAAACCAACGTGCATCGTTTTACCAACTTTTCCAGTAAAAAAAAAAGATAAAGTGAGGTAGATGTACATGCAATAGCAAAACAATTGTAACTAAATCTATTTACCCCACTGCAGTATCTCGAAAATAGCGTAGGCGTGCCTCCCACATTATGTGAGTCCAACGCAGAGATCTCCAAATAGTTCGAGTGGCAATCTCCAACGATCATAAAATCTATACATAAATAAAAATAGCCACAATTCATTTGATACTCGTCAAGGCTGACTCCAAAAGCTAAGAAACCGATATCTCGTACTTGTAAACTGTAACTGAACCCGGAGACCACCAGGAACTCGGACTCTCCATGTGCAATCCGAGTTAACAGAGTAATTTCGGCCATATAGAGGACTAGTAAAGCTGCCACCTGTATGGAAAATATCGCCACCGCAGCCTTTCCCTGGAGAAAACGTGAGATGATTATGGCTCTGTATTCTTTGAGATTGCGTTTTAGAGTGAACATGAATCGTTACCAAAGGTAGTCGTTGTGTACGTAATATCATATCCCCTTGCTGGACGCATTCTCGAGAAAAACCTTATGTACAGCACGCTAGAATTCGAGAAAACTGAGTTTGGAATTGATGTACCACAATACTGAGCAATGAGGGGTCCTGAGGGACTTGCGTCGCGAACCTACAAAACGATGGACAAAAGTATGCAAGTCGTTTATTCATTTTCTATTAAAATTGTAATTTTAGTGGCAATACTAATTACTGTGCATGATGACAGTTTTATAGGAAAAACATACCTCCAGAGCGGATTCTGAGCAAGATCCTTGGTCAGACGACCCTGGCACGTTGAACAGGTTGAAGTACAGAGAAATCTGACTTCCATTTGGAGCTCGGATAGACGATATGCAATTAGAGAAAATGGGAGCGTGTGAAGGCCATTCTGGACTAAATATCCTGCCTTGTCTGTTTTCGTACGTGCGATTACAACCTAATAGGATTACACGATGCATATATTCATTAGCGCTAAGCCTCCACCACGTTAAAACAGTTTTCCATTAATATTTGTCGGCATAAGTTTTCGTTTCCAACTAACCAGCGGCTTTATACGCTATCCTGAAACCTTTACGAGACTGGCTGCCATCCGTGTGAAAAACGAGCTCGGCTGAGCGTCCAATGGTAAAGAAGTCTGAAGGAGTTTGACTACCACAGTATTTGACGTCTTGCAAAATGGAAGACTGGCAAAATTATAAAATAATAGAAGAGCATTCGAAATAAAGTCCAACAAATAAAGTATTAATACTTACCATTGTTAAATTCAAATTACGAAATCTCCAATCCACTGGACCGGTGCCAACGAACAAAGTAGGCCCAGTAATTCCCTCTGGAGTCCGATACTAGGTTTATGAATTTGATATATTCCAATAAATTCGCACTAAATATTTTTAGCAGGATATCTTTAAGCAAAATGCTTACGGATGCAGGCAAATCACGTATTTCCAGTCTATCTTTCTGACAGTCCGGAGAGGCCTCTATATCCATATCGAGAAACGTGATATCCACTTCGTCGAAGAAACGAGCCCCATTTATTGTCCATCGACAGCGCACGTTGTTCTCATAATTTAATGGATAATTTGGTGACTGTAGGTATTGCACTGCAGTTGTTGCGTTAAAGGATAGCTGGCCACATGGAGCTGTTACATGAAATAAGAGCTGTTGCAACGGTTCTTTGGACCTTTGTCAGCATTGTATGCAAAATGCATAGAACAAAAAGCGACTTACATTCTCTACTTCTTGCTGAAAGTGTAAATCCAGCTAAGTTGACAGATCCGTCAGAAACAAATCTAAGCCACATAAAGTTCATGGATGATATGATTTGCGAAGGTCGCGTTGTTCCACACAGTTTTGCGAGAAGCTGACCAGTGGCACCCGGTCCGTCACGTATCTATACACATTGTGTTACATAATTTCGTTCATTCTTATTTGCAAACTGTCTTATGACCATATTACGCTCATTTGTACCTCCAAGAAATCAAATGGACAGGAGCCGTTGCCGTATTTTCCAAGTGCATCGGAGCCTTCCAAATTAAACGCAGAGAATGTTAATTCAATCGACTTGTATTCGGGTGCGCTGATCAGCCACTGGCAATCCAAGTTATCATCATACTTTCCGTTTCTGTCAGCATCAATACTTGATATAATAGTTGGACTACCGGAAGATAAATTTTTCAATCCCCCGCAACCTTGACTCTCCCCTGAAATGCCGCAAAAAATTACCGTAAATGTCTCACAGTTAAATTTAAACGATTGTAGAGACCTTTTGACGTCTTACCGACAGTAAAGTCTACCGCAGCTTCAAAACCCCTATGTTCAATTAATCCATCTGTAACTGAAACTACAGTCATGGCACCAGAACTGGAGCTAGTTGTTGGCAGATCTTCAGTCATATTCCCGCAAAAAGTGCCCAGCAGTTTTCCAGGAATTGCATCGGCTCCATCGTAGAGTTTTACATAGTCCCATTGACATCGAACATGATACTCCATCTCAAGGAATTTGAATCTGTGAATGCAGTAACACAGGGGCATTATTTCTCATTTAGACCATTTTATGGATAGTATTCCAAATATAATTATGCGTACTTAAAACGGACAACTTTATTGGGTGGAGCTCGTATGACCCATGTGCATTGCATGTCGGAAGGAGTGGCAAATGGATTTCCTGGGGAGTTGATCACCCGTGGTGTGGTCACCTCACCTCCACATTCTTGACAAAATGAATACGTCATCATTACGTTATTATATTTGAGTGTTCAGCATTTAAGAATTTGAGGAAACAAAACACTTACCAAATTTGTTATATTGTGCCCTGAAACCGTAGTTTTGAAAATTTGGCAGGTAATTATATGAAATAACAGCAGTGCCTCTTGATACGAACGGTGGGGGCAGCTCCGTTCCACAAAATGGACCCGCGCGTCTCACCGAAGCCGTCGTGTTCGATTGAGATATCGTAAGGTTCGCTTTAGGACATTGTCCAGCCATCTCACTTTCCCAAACTGCATAATTGATGGGCACTAGAACAATATGTATTAAACTTAAATCAATGAAAACTCCTACAAAACTTTTCACAAACGAAAAAAAAATGATACCTCTTATCTCAAAAGGATCTAAAAACTGTATCATAATGTAGTCATTGGGATTCCCTTTGATCACATAGTCGCATTGATGAACGCTATGAACTTGCTCCCATCCTAAGTAGCTCCAAAACCGCCCAGGGTTAATCTGAAGGCTATGGTTGTATATGTCAAGGTGTGCTGACCTTATAATACCATTCGACTTATCATATACGCCTCCACAAGGTGAATACCAGTACATTCGAAAACCATCACCGTCTATATTCTCGTTTGTTTTGAAAACAACTTTGATTGAGGAACTCGTCGTGTTAACTGGGGAGGGAAGTTGGCGTCCACAAAACCTGCCCATCGACTTCCACTCCAAGTCAGTCTTTGAAAATATCTTTAAAAACAAGAAATTACACATATACTCGGCCGTTGTGAGCATAGCAGGGTGCTGCTTTGTCATTTTGCTTTCATAAAAAAACTAACCTCTACGTAGTCATTTGTACAATTTGTTGAATTTTCTAATTCAAATCGATCAAAAAATATTACGTTTACAGTATAGCCCTCAACAGACTCAATAATCCACTCGCATTCTGTATTATGGGGATACTTTCGATTAGAATAGCTTGGCGATGGAGATGAGATTTGGCCGTACTTCCGATGAATCACTCCACCACAACCCTTCACAACTGGTTCGAGGGACAGCTGGAAACCTCGTCTACTTCCATCGCCACTGCCATCAGAATGGAACTCAATCCAAAGTTCATTCGACATTGACATAATTTCCGTTGGAACGTATGATCCACAAAATTTGCCGAGCACAGGAGAACTTGGGAACCGTCCATTTCGTATTACTACATAGTCCCTATCACAGCCGTCAGTCCCTTGATGATCATCCATGTCAATATCCAAAAACTTCACTTTCACCTGAGATCCACCGGGAAAGTTGACCATCCATATGCACTCCGTATTTGGTGAGTATGGCGAGGGGTAGTTTAGGCTGCTAATATTCTCGTAGGGACCACGAAGTGACCCTCCACATGGTACAGTTCGATACGATACACTAAATGTCGCATTTGGATCTATCGACTAGATATACGTTTCAGCTAGTTATGTGATCAAGTGACATTCAAATCTTTTTTTGAGAATAAAGGCATATTACGTACTACATATTCTGCTAGAAGAGAATCCCCTGGAAGGTAGAGCTTCTCATTTGATGTGGCGCCACAAATCGGGGCCCAATTATAGCTGAAAAAGCCGATGCCAACTGAGAAAAGGTAAAACTTGTTATATTCACATATTTTGTTGGTTTCAAAATTTTAGGAGAATATTAACGTGAAACTATCAAACGTCTAACCTGGATAAATCTTTAAATACCCACGAGCGCAGATGGGGTCTCGTTGTCCCCAACTGGGAATTCTTAAGTCATGCACTGTCACAATAGTTGTTCCATTACCCATGGAGGACCCGAAAATACTTCCACCCTCAGTTTGCCACTGGCAGAATACATTTGTGGTCGTATTGGGCGTGTTGGTGGTCGAGTTTGGAGATGAAAAATTGCCTCCTCCAGTTGTGAGCGTGCCACCGCATAAAACGGGTAAATCAGTGGTGTATCGCAGTTTGAATCCACGATGCGACACGGATCCATCCGTTCTGAAAAATATGCTCGCCTGGTTTGATGTTGTTTCCACAGGTTGCGGAAGAACTGAGCCACAAAGTGATTGGTTGTAAAGCGGAGAGCGTATAAGAGGGGTTCGGGTTCCTTGATAAATCTAGTGCAAACAATTTAATCACAACAACGTTACTGCAATATGAATATAAACCATTACAGAAAAGCATACGTGTCTATTTAGGCCCTCACCCAGACTTGGTCGTAATAGCATCCTCTAGCCAACTCGTTGCTGGCGAAAGTTTCCTCCAATTCAAAGTCAAGGAATTCAATTCTGATTCTTCTACCGGCAGGAGCATATATTTTCCATGAGCAATACACATGACTAGGATACGGTTGCGGATAGCCTGGCGTCTGAATATATCCGGTTGGTAACCGTAAAGTTCCACCACAAACTTTTTTCAGAAAATAAATTTATTTAAGGTTAGAAATGGTGCATAGAGCTTTTCCTTTGAAACTATGAAATACTTGTACCGTACATTGATTACGTGCTCTAAATCGCAATTTGAATCCTATCCCGGTGGTCTGCGGCTCTCTAATGTTATCACTTTTAAACCGAATTTGAACCTCATTCGAGCCAGTTTGTATTCTGTTAGGAATATGTGCATCAGAGCTTCCACAAAAACTCCAGTTTCTTGGAGTGATAACATCTACAAAGGGAAAATAATGTTTTTGATAGATAACTGTCATTAGCATCAACTATTGACAAGCATATAAATTGTACGTATATTCCAACCTATGCCACTTTGTTCCAAAATGAAGACATTGTCAGTCGTACAATTATCGTTACCCGCTCCCAAGTTGAAGCTCTCGAATTCCAAAATCACATTAGTGCCGGAGGGAGCTCTTATCGTCCACAGACAATCAAGGTTCGTCTGATATGTTGCTGGGAAGCCCGGTGATGTGATCGTACCCATTCTACCGGCGTGAATACCTCCGCAAGTGGCTAAAATGTACAAATGTGGAAAGTGAATAAGTTTAGTTTGAGAATTTGTTATGAATTTGAGAAAAGCTTGCGTGCACTACTAATATTTTAATGAACTACTTTTTGTTTACCGATTTCAACTTTAGCCTTGAAGCCAGTTCTTGGTTCAGCGACATTGGTATAGTATCGAACGTACAGGACATTTCCAGTTGATTTCAAAGTACCAGGCATGGTTCTACAAAACACCCCAAGCGTAGTTGAAATCGCAGTTCCTCCATCCTTCACCTCTACTCCCGCATTTTGACATCTTAACAAAAGAAATAGTTGCTTTACATGCATTTCTTAAGTTCCAATACCGTCTAAAAAAAAGATTGAGCCATACCCAGGAGAAGATGAGAACTCAAAAGAGACCTGGAATGTTATCTGAATTGCTTCTCCTTGAGGAGCAGAAAATATCCATTCACATTCCGTGTATGGGGGAGGCAACTGCGGGAAATTGGGAGACTGGATGAACGTAAATGGAGCACCATCTGTTAGTTGCACGTTTCCTCCACATCCCAAGGAAACTTCTTCATAGGTCAGCGCGAAACCCTATAGAATAATTCAATTAAACGTATACACTTCATTCGAAAGTACGATTGTAAAACTGTTCTTGAAACCTTTCCACCCTGTGTCCAGGATCTGAAATGGACGTAGAGATGGTTCCCGGAAGTCTCCAAGGGTGCTGGGGCTGTATTTCCGCAGTATCGTCCACTTCCTAAGAACGGTGACTCTTCGTTGGCACCGTTTCGAAGCTAAATGATACCCGCTAGTAAGCATGGACAATTTTTCATGGAATTCATAGATGTATATACAAACTCTTACCATGAGCTGGTCCGACGAACATTGTCCCCCAGAACTGTATATTCCAAAATCAGGATTAAAAGTCAGTCTTATCGTCCTACCAGGTCGCACAATGATTTTCCACTTGCAATCCGCTGTGGCATAGTTGCTTGGATAATTTGGACTTGAAATTGTACCACGGGAATCCCGCACATATCCTCCACATTCTATTAAACATTGACATATAATATGGCCAAACGTAATATGGATGCGTATTCGATAAGGTAGTCTTGTAAATTGTTACTCACCAGTCTGCAAGGTTAAGTTAAAACCGGCCGAGGAATACGAGTTATCCGTTTTAAAAGCAATACGAAGGAATCTCCCTGAAGATAAATAAGTCCTGTTCTGTGTATCATGCTGGCACAATGTTGTATTCAACTCATACGATGGAAGTCCTCGCACACCTGAACCACAAATTGTGTGTTTAACCCTATTTTATGTTATCCGAAGGCATGTCATAGGGAAAAAAGTATCATCATTTACCATCATAAAGCTCAACTTTATCGTACAAACATGATGTATGACTCTCCATTGCCATTGTTATCACTTTTACTTTAATACGTGAATCCACAGGTGCGTCAAAGCTCCACTCACAGTTCAAATTAGGCAAGTACGACACTGGAAACCCTGGACTGGTTAATGTCGTCACATTATTGTTGATTAACGAGTAGTTGCCCCCACATCCTGATAGATAGTGTAAAAAGCATTCATAACATTGACTTATGTCACAAATGTTATATTTATTTGTGTGATTACTCGCTGAATACCTGTGATATTCGTCTGGAACACACTTCCTCCAGATGGAGCCTGTAATTGTTGCCACTCCATGAAAAAGGTGTTGGGCCAACGAACTCTGTTATACACAATGTAAACGATGTTTCCCGTTGAAATGACAGGTTCCGGTTTCTCAGAAGAGCAAGTCCTGAGCAAGACTGGCGCATTTTCATCATAGCCATCGAAAATCTATCAGAGACAAACAAGTATATGTACAATACGTGAGCTTATTCCTATACAACGTTTACTGTTTGTTTATACCGTTATCGTGTCTTCGTAAGCACAATTTGCGTCAGGGCTAACGTCAAAATCATAATGGACAAACGAAATTTGAATCGCGTACGTTTCATTGACCAAGACTCGCCAGTTGAACGATCCTCCACCCGTGTATGCGTGTGGAAACATTGGTGAAGCAATAGCTCCGGATGATCCTGACAACTCGACCCCATGTACTGCAGTCCGAAAACTTCATCATTAAACTCGTTTCATATATTAAAAACTTCAAAGGCTATAGACGAGGTACCCAAATTATAGTCTGCCCAAAATCCAGGCGCCTGCCCCTGAGCATCCGTTCGAAATAGTATCCAGAGTTGTTCTGCCGCTGAGATATTACTTGGAACTTCGTTGCCACAATAATGACCCAGAAGTGGTCCTGATGAACTACCCTCGTGAATTTCGATAAAATCTGAGTTGCAGAAGTCATCCGATTTTTCGACATCAAAGCGCCGGAATGAAAGCTGAACTTTGTTTCCAGGAGCGGCCTTGATAATCCAGTTGCATTCTGCATTCGGTGGGTACCCGTTGGGATAGTTTGGACTAGTGATAGAACCGTTCATAGCAGTCAACGTCCCTCCACAAGCTATTATGCCCAACAGAAGCATTTAAATTTACATAGCCTCAAAGACAGCAAGGTTAGGCTTACCTGATGAAGATATGTCATAGACTGCTCGAAAACCGTGGCCGTTGTAGTGAGATCCCATCATTTGAACTACTAGGGCATTACCCCGACTTGTAATCGTCGGAGGAATAGTACCGCCACAGCCTTTGTACATAGAAGGGGCTTCAAAGTCTTCTCCGTCAAGTACTTCCACGTAAAAGTCACAATTATCTTCATATATGGCAAAGTCCATAAATGTGAAGGTCAACGATACTCTGTCGTCTGGATTGGGCGCTACAATTATCCAACTGCAATTCGAGGACCCAGACATAGCTCCAGGATAACCGGGACTTGTGATAACTCCATAATTCCTTCCAGTAAGCCTGGCTCCACAACCCTATTGCATCAAATAATTTTTAATTGTGATTTTGAAACTTTATGCAGTCATTTTATTATAGGTCTTAAAAGTATCTTCCTAACTCGTTCGTAGTTAGCTTTAAAGCCTCGTCCCGCTGAAGATCCGTCCGTTTTCAATCGAACTAACATATTATTCCCAGTTGATTTTATTGTCGACGGGCTGGGTAAGTTTGAGCCACATTCCATCATGAGTTGCGGATGAAACTCGGAATAGCCATCATAAATCTATCCGCATATAGTGGACATTACAGTATTTCTAGATATTTAAACGTCTTCTTTTTCTTAAGATGATTAAAAATCTTACTGCAACATGGTCGTAAGTACAATTAATGTGCTGTTCTATGTTGAAGTCCAGGAACGTCAGTTCAACAACATGATTGGCATCAGTAGAAATGAGCCACGAGCAGTCATCATTGTGATCATAGTTGTTGGGGTAATTCGGGCTATAAATGAAACCCGAGACTCCGCGATACGTTCCTCCACAACCTCCGGCGACTTGATGAATAGTACCATAAAAACCTCGATTAGAGACGGAGTCATCACTGTAGAATTTAATGTACATGTTATTTCCGTGCGATGTGAGGACGACTGGACTGGTCACTTTTTCGCAGACTTTAGTTAGCTCCGGTGATGTCTCATCAGGTCCTCCGTGCACCTAGTAGACAGAAGAAGAAGAAGAGTAGTGATAGGCAGTCAATGGTGAAAAAAAAATCAATCTGAAAGAAGTAGCATTACCATTAGACCATCATATTGGCATTCATGAGAGTTCTCTATGTCAAGATCATGAATTGTCAGCTCCACTTTAGATCCAAGCTCTGTGGTCACTTTCCAGACACATTCGACACTGTGCACATACCGTCTCGGATACCCTGGGCTTTTTACAATACCAAAATCTCCGA
>VICI01002149.1:0-17986 GCA_019593645.1 Akabosia matsudoensis | reverse complement strand
ATTCAAAACGTATCTTGCAGCATGTCGAATCACTTTATCAAGATTTTTTTTATTCTTCTGACTTAGATTATTGCCCCAGACAATTATATTATAGATAAAGGATGGAAGAGGAGGGTTTGGAGATTAAACGCTGCGACGTGAAGTTCTGTAAGCATTTTTGATAAACAACTTGACGGACTTGAAACGTACGGCTACTGTTTAGCCAAATCAAAACGAACAAATTTAACAGGAACTCGACATTTATGGTACAACAATACCAATTACCATATCTCTCCAAAACAACTTGACAATATAGGTACATAAATCAATTATACGTTTTGGAAACGATAAAAACTGTATAATTAAAAAAAATATGTTGCCTGAATGTATATTATCTAAACAATTCCCATACCAACCATGGCTTGAAACTTTTCGTCCCACCAACGCAAACTGTCATATCACAGCTTGCGTTACGTATTATAGTGATTGCTACCGTCTGAGTTCATAAATTTCTCTGACACATTAAACCTTTGCTTTATACTAAGGATATATCTAATCGCACGCCCGTTTGAACAACTCAGAATTTAATCATCAAGTACAAGTACGGCATTGGAAGGCCCCATCTTTAAAAATAATAAAGTTCGTTAACTAAAGCACAAGCACAAATAACTGAAAGCACAAGTTTTATAAAAAATTTCAAACAAGTACTTTTCCTATAAAGATGATACCAATCGGTGGTCATCCTGATCCTGACTTTATGTTGGTTTGAATATGTACAATCGCGCAGCAAAGCAAGCAAAATGCAATCCAACATATCAGAACACTTATTGGATCTCTGTGCAAGCCTTGTGAAAAGGGACTCACATATTATATTGAAGTTGAAATCGTCGGTGGCGTGAAATATGTTCTTTTAATTTAAAATTATTTAGCATGCAGTATTGCGGGCATCTACGATCTAGCTACTAATCCATATTCTACGTTAACCTAATATGCTATTATAGGCAAAGAAAAAAAGCTGCTTTAATAGATGTACCCAATCTAGCCATATATTAAATATTTTTTGCTTTTTTGAAAGCCCTTGCCGCAGAGCACAATCGGGCTTAGGCTCCATAAAATAAATTCTTTCAAACCACACAGGGAGAGGACTCATTTTGTTGCAGATTTTTGGACAATTCACTCCCCAAAATCCGTTCGCCTGTCTTCCCAACTTTCTAATTACATTCTTCCCCAGCGAAAATGTTAATCTCGAGAGGAGAAAGGCAGCAGCCACCCATTCAAAATCATCTTCACAAGGCATAACACATCCTTATAAATCTTGGGAACCCACAAAGCCACAATATTATTACAACATTGCACAATTTCTCTAATATTATAAAGCCCACCAGAGGCAACGGAAAAACGGGTAGTATTTTGATTTTAATGTGAGCATACCATGCATTCGGGCTTTTTTGTTTGTTTGGTTACGCACACGACAAAAACATACGGTATTGTAATCATCTTCTCATTTTCCCTCTCATCTCATCATTTTCATGCATGCCTGCATCCGAAAAACTTTTCTCTCTGAATGTCCGCATCACCACAAGGAATTATCTTTACCAGCTTCCGATTTCAATTCGTCCTCAAGGGGCCCTTCATGTATTGCGTAAACGCTGAACAACTCAACACCCCCATCTTTCCCTGTGTAACGTATAAACTATGGAGCTACTCACTTCGCGTTTTCACAATAATTCTCTACAGCTCTTATCTTCGGCATTACCTTTTGGACGGCCCCTGACGCAGTCGACCATTTTCCAAAATACTTCTGGTCAGGTTAAAACGTTCCCTTGTGTTTATGTTTTTATTTCTCCGGTGGTGTACACAACATGTTTATATGATTCCTATTTAGTTTCTCGTTGCATAAATAATTAGATTTTGTTGAGTAGAGAAGACTGTGAAACTGCCGTTAGACTGTGTCTACGTGCGTGTACTATCAGGAGGAAGTGTGATTATTGTTATGACTGTATTACGTTAACATAAAAATGAAACGGTTTGATGCCTCTTTCCACCGCATCATTTTCCTGAACATCTTTGCCCAACGCTGATTGCTTTAACAAACTCACCTCGCCAGTTGAGCCATGACAACACGCCAAGAAAATGAGAAGGCTGCTGCCAACCAAATATTATTTTGTAGTGGTACGTATAGTTCCATTCAAAAAGAAATTGTTTTCGTGTACGGCACAAGGGAGAGAGGGACGCAATCGATTAACATGTTTTTGTGCTAAATGCCTCACCCAGTGTTTACTTATTTTGGGGCTGTACATAAATTATGTTGTCAGAAGTGTTGTATTCCCACATAAATATTTTACAAACAATCTTATAATTTTCAAGCATGTTTTTTAGCCACCATGTAGCCGAAAAAGAGCGGACACATTGTTCTGCATGTTAGTCTTGAATAGCCCCGTAATGTATCAATTTTCTTTACAATATTACAATTTTTTTACAACTTTTGCCTGGCTTCAAATTGCACACTTATTTTATAGCTCATATACATGTGCATTTAAAGTATCTGTATTAAAAACTGAATGAAAAAAAGTGTAGTAAAAAAGACCTTTAAATTTTCTCATGACTGTCGGTCGTGGCTGGGACGGGCTCGTAGTATAGCACTAGGAGCATCCGAAGAAATTACATTATTACCCTTCTCTGTGCATCTTGAAAATATGTATATCTACATCGTTTTTTTTTCTTGCCAATTTGCTCACCCGCTCAAGCTGAAATGAATACCAAATAGGATGTCGTTTAACAAGAGCCTCGATTCTTCTTTGAAGAAGACTCTTGCGAAAAAGTCTGTGCTTCCTAACGAGTGGGCCGTAAAAGTTGCACATGTGCACGCACCCAAAATGAAGAACAAGTTGTGCATCAAAAAATACGAAGAAAAGAAACAACCGTCTGTGTGANGTGGGCCGTAAAAGTTGCACATGTGCACGCACCCAAAATGAAGAACAAGTTGTGCATCAAAAAATACGAAGAAAAGAAACAACCGTCTGTGTGAAATGTGCGTTGAGCTGTCTCCTTTTATTTATTCAGAATCATTATTTCGGTCACCTCAGAAGGAAGAACAAAAAAAGAGTCGACAAGAGTAGATACAGAAAGATAACACGTTTCTCCAGAGGATTGTTTCATCCAGAGAGTTACGAGTTGGGTGTGCCTTATTTAAACCGGGTTATTTTTCTTGGAAGAAAAATTGTCCCAAGAGGTTGTTGTCTTTTAAGAAGTGATACATGAGGACACGTAAGGGAAAACAAAAACGACCTAATAGCTTCCCTGCTTGGTATGAACTAGCTACGTGGTCACTTTCTTAAAAATATCTATGCTTGCACGAAGACCATGAAGGATACAGTGCTTACTAAAACTGCTAAACAATTTTATTTCATGCGTGAACCAGATTAGGAGATGTTTCCGTATATTCCTGTAGATTTGTAAAAAGTTCTTAACATATAAGCTAACCTTGTAAGGTATTAATATCCCGTTATACTGTTACCTACCAAGCAATACCTGGCGCGTGTCCACGTCGTCGTGTTTTTATATCTGTGCCATACCTCCATATTTGCTTTGTTTTTATTTTCGGAAACAAAACGAGAATTCTAACTGTGCCCAGACCAGCTCCCTTGGGAGTTTTTGATCCATGCTCAACCACGTCCTATCTAAACAGCCCCTTCAAAATGTAATCACCTCCAATCCTTTTTCCTGTTTTCTTTCCAGCAACCTTCCTGGGAATCGCTTTGTTTTTATTTTATTTCAAAGCAAAGTAGCAGTCTCTCGAGTAGCCGTAGTCATTCATCTCCTTCCCAAGGTAGCCGTTCCGCTATTTCCGTTCCTTTAAAATACATAAACAGAAAAAAGTAGTTCTTGTCATTGTAGAATCCGGCAAGGATTTTCTCGAGCGGCAGTCCATTTTTTTGTTCATCTGGAACCACACTTCCACAAGATTAGATGCACCCCACTGCAGAAAAAGAAGACACACAAGACTATTGCGTCAATCCATCAATTTCAGAACAATACATACACAGCTTTAGAATTTCGACCCGCATCATCAACCTTCCATAGTTTTTTGATATTTTTTATTGAAAGAAAAACATCTTGAAAAACCGCCCAATTCCTCGTTTAAAAACTGCTCACAATAAAAAAATCAGAAATGTGCACGACAATTTTGACTCTGTTTCCACTTCGACCCCTTTCCCGTTTAATAGACGATATACGTGTCTATAAACTGTATTGATACCCAGTCATATATTTAGAGAAAATACGGTATCCTCCCTTTAGATGTTAGAGACAAAAAGGCCCTGACAGGCCTAGACAGCTATGGACTTTGAACCTGTCCTAAAACAGAACCAAAAGGATTTTCGCCCACCTGTGTCCTTCCCATCCCCACCAGAATCCTCTTTCCGCTTTGAATTTTCTCTTTCTGCCTTTACAACATTTTTATTCCGTTTTCCTATTTATTTACAAAACACACAAGTTCACTTTGTCTTTGCCCCCTCTCGACGGCAAAGCCGCACAACAAACATGCCTACCAGGCATACTTCTTGCCTGCTTTCTCTTCCTTCATGAAGAATCCAAAATAACGGTAACAGCATCAAAATGAAATATTATTATGACTATTATTATCATCCTTCTTTTCTCTATTTCTATTATTGACTCTCTGTTTTTGTTTTTACGTGTTTTCTCTGTTACAGACTTCCGGGCAACTGAGCAAGAAAAGAAATAAAAATTCACAGTTTCTCGTTCCGAAAATAGGATGTGATCGGCGTCCAGAACTTTCTTTATATTTTTTGCACCTTTAGCTTTCCACATAAAATATTTTTTATGTAGTATATTTTTTTACAACTTACCCCGCCGCTACTTCATTAAGCCCTGGATGTTAGGAAATTGAATAAAATCCAGCCGTCGTCAACTCGTCTCTTGTTGAATTTTCAAGTGTCATCTTCATTCATTTTCACTCACACTCACACCACCTATCCGTTTACATGACTTGAATATATTTCTCTCTCTCTTGACTTCTTCCTCAAGCCACCCAACTCGTTGTCCCTTGTCGCATCTTTCTTCATCATCACCACAGTTTTTTTAGCTAATAATATTTTAAAACTTGGGCTCTACAACAAGAATTCTTTCTTCTCAACAAGCCTTTTATCCAGATTTTCCAGCTAAACATACTTCTAGTAAAAAAAAGACCTCACTAACACCCTTCCTTTTTCTCTTCAGGTCTCATAGCCCACCAGCCTCAGTTTCGTTTCGTCTCTGAGTCAAACAGCATCTTCGCTTGGTCGTCGCGTAACGTGCACAAAATCAACCACCGGTTTTTTTATCTACTCTTCTGTGTGCATGTCTCACACCGCAAAGCATATTTTTTGTTTCTACAGCTTACTCATTCCTTCGAAGAGTATTTAACTAATTGATTTCTCATAAACTAGTCTGTACGTCGAATAAAAACAATTGACCCATATCGACGTTGCCTCATTTGTCTGTGAGGGATCTTTTTTCGTGAATGAAACAAAATTCCGCGGAAAAGTGTTTTCTCCAAAGAGCTTTCAACGCAGTATTCCAAATTAGACACATCTGCCAAAAATTTACTTTCTAACATTAAACAACATTTCGTCAAAATATATATATAAAAAACAGAAAATTACGACACAAGAGAAATAAAAAAATAAGATATTCTGTTTCTACATTTCCCTTACGAGTTTCACGTGTTCCACCGGGATATACGGTTTTGTTGGTTCCGGGTGTGTTGCCAAAGACAAATTGCAAGAAAGAAAAAAACATTGCTAATCCTTCGAGGGAATAAAGAAACAACTGGTAATTCTTTTGCCAGACAGGATTTTTAACTTGCTCATTTTTTTTCTTTCGGGATAATAACAGGTTGTAGTTTTTGTATTACGTCTGCACACTGTGAGGCCAGACGAGTGGTGTCATCATCAACGTCAAATCTCGTCAGGTTGCGAAAACGAAACAAGTCAGTATTTTGGCTGCTGGTGTTTGTGTGTGGGTCAGGAGAACAAGACAATTTCGGAAGAAAAAGAAAAAACCTTTTTTCCTTATTCAGAAAAAGAAAATCACTTTTCATCCAGAGTAAAGTGCAAAGAAAAGAGTGTGCAAAATTTAAAAGAAAAAAGAACGTTTTCAAGTGCATTTTTTTCCTGTGAGAGATTTCTTCTCGAGAGTAACAGCTTGCGATGACTATCATTTTTTATTGATTTGCACGCCAAAAGTGCTTGAACTGCTGTTGCCACGACTGCTTCCTTTGGCGAGAGATTTTTTAGCATAGATTTGCCAGTAAAAGAAGTGTAAAACAAAAGAACAAAAAGAATCACGGTGTTGTGTGCATGCAAATTGGTGATTATGACAATCTGCTTAACTATTCATCAAGTGAAGTTGGTTTTGTTGCCGGCAACATTTTGTTGTTGGCATAATAAAAACCGGGTGGAAAACTGAATCCTAAAACGTGTAATTTAAAAAACTGAATATCATTAGGGAGTCTTAGATGTGACTGAGACTGACTGCATTAAACAAGTTTAGTTGGCTAATGAGCATGGTCGAAGGCACATTCACGATAATCGCATATAAATCGGAATTCTAAGCTTTTAATCAATTTTCGGAATGGAAAACATAAATACAAAATCGGATTTTTCGGACATTTCATGATTATAAAGTTGAGAAAATCCAGGTGTTCGAATTCAAAGAAAAAACTAATTTGATTGTGCTTATAATAAATTTTCGCATGTCTGGTGTCAATTTTGGGGTGAATGTGTTGTATATCTTAGCTGTAAAAAAGGAGTTTCGTTCGATACAGATTATTCTGAGTAATAATGTGATTATCTTTCTGAGTGTTCAATAATCTCACACGTTTTTCCGATTTCGTTGTGTTCAACGAAGAAATGATCTCAGCACGGAAAAAAGCTTTGGAGCCGCTGTCGAAGGAGATTTTTAATGAGTGCGTGGGCGATCCAAAAATTCTCATTCCTCGTGTTATCCTCGAACTCACGCACAGCTTGAAGTGTGCGTGGCTCAGTAGTGAGTGTGAATGACACAATAAAAAAATTCTCTGTCGTAAAACAATCAACATCATAACTCCTATTTTAAAAAAGTTGACAAAAAGTTCTACGCTTCATCTTAAAAATTCAACACTGACAATTTTGCAAGGAAAATCTGAAAAAGGTAATCGGAGTTTTATGCTTAAAAAAGATTTTATGATGCTCTCAGCAGGTGAAACGTAATTTTGGAATGATTCGGAAAATTTGCATAGCGCCATGTGCCTAACACATTAAAAGCAATAAAGACAAATGTGTTTGGTGAGTCTCCCGGTGGGATTTTACGGCTAAGTTTTCTTTTTATTGTTCTGGCATGTCTAGCCTGGGTATCTTTTGACCAAAGCTTTCATGGCTCAGCAATTCCCTTAATTCTCCACAAAATACCCGGTCATATAAGGAAACCTTTCGGTTTGCCTTGACTACAATAGTTCACTCATTGAGTGCACACAGTGATCACTAGACTGTGACAAAGTAGCGAACAAAAATGCTGTTAATATTTGATTAACTGTAATGGTGTGTTATGTGTATCCGCAGTTTGTTCTCCTCGAGTAGTTTCGATAAGAAAAAGAGTTTCCTTTTGATGTTGAAGTACTCATTGAAACCCATGTTGCTAATATCCTTAATGACTACAATTGATTGTACAGGGTAGCCCTATAAATAAATCAGGCATTTAGGTACGCATTTTCTTTCCCTTGCTCTTTGCTAACTTGATTTTAGTTTCCCATCTCCGACATTTATTTCCTCTTGGTGGTCTAAAACTCAGAATCTAACAAAGATTCTTTCGCTTTTGTCCAAACTAGATTTCAATTAAGGAACAATAGAAAATTAACTCGTTTTTTGCTTTCATTTTTATTTCTTGTGAACATGAACTTAGTTATTTTCGCTCATAGAAACTCCAACCTGGTTCTTTCTTCAAAATTCTTTCGGGATTTTTCTTGGAATTTAAGGAACTATTTTGGAGCTATTATAACTTCAAAATAGGTACGTTTCTTTTTCATCAGCTTACCCGAACTCTATTTCTAGGAAATTGACAAAGACTCTATAAAAATTCAAATGATTGCGTGTCACTGCGTTTGCAAATAGAGAAACGAGAAAGAATCTCACTTTAGAATATAATTGCACAGTTAGTCTTACCATTACAGATTTGGATTCACCCACTCCATGTCATTGGTTTTTGTTTTTGTCCGCCCCCATAACATAAACAAAAACAGTGTTTTGTGCACGCAACACAAAAACAAATGAATATGCATATCAATATTAGCATTTTTATTGGTAAAAAATGAAATCTCGGCGTTGAAGCATTGTACTTCATGAGTTTTTTTAAACGGCCTGAAATTGACTAGACATTCAATTGTAGTAGGCAGAAACTGGTCATGATATCCACCGTTCTCATCTCTTATTTCGCCTCCGAGGATTTTTTTTCTCTCGTTAATAAAATCAAGTGACAAGAAAGTACACGACGTGTCTGCGTCTGCCTACATATTTTGCAGTGTGAAATATGACGCTCAAGGTTGCCACTTCAAACTCGAAGCATGACAGCATGCAACCGGTCAAAGACTTTATTTCCAAGATGGTTTTTGATTTGGTCCATATTGTCCAGATTTTAATAATAAAAACGTTCAAGATAGGTATTTTCGACGTGAATGATGATCGACATTTTTATTTCGTTCAGACGAAGAAAGTTGTCAATAAGGAAAAATGAATTTAAAGATGGAAAAGAGAAGGAAAGGAATGATTGATCGATAGACGAGTGGGGATATCAACATGTTATTAAGAAAAAGAAAAAAATACACTCGATCATGTCCAGGATTGGAAAAAAGGGTCGTGGATAGCTTTTAAACGGCTAAGGGGAGCTCGGAAGACGAAAAAACTACCTTTTAGGAGACGATGAATAAAATAGCGATAGGAATGTTTTGTAATAAAAAGAAGCTTAAAAAAGAAAGGCACACACTTTTGAACATATAAGAACACAATATTTGAAAAGGTTGAACGTGCCTGAGTGTTTTTACAAGTGCTGGCTTTGTGTGGCAAAAATGCTGTGATTTTTTAATGGGGCAATGTAATACACGGAAGTAAAATGGGATGTACAGGATGCATTTAAAACATGTCCGCAACGAACACTTTAAGCTACATCAAGCCTCTGCTCACTCAAAAGTGTAACAGATGACAGCGAGAAATATGCATAGGGGGAATATTTACTGCTTACCCTGTAGATGAATTGCGAAAGCAAACAGAAAAGGTGTGGGCCCAGAACAAATTGAGTTTTCATGTAAAACATGAGGGAAAAAAACTTTTTTTTGCTAAACAAATTATGGCATTATATGTATATGCAATAATAGTAGCAGAATATTATTTAATATGATTGTCGTTTTCTTTGGGTTCGGAAAATGCAAAAAATGTGTCAGTTTGCAACCATGGATGAGATATATGCCTGAGCGTTTATTTGCTCAAGGAAAGGAAATGAAATTTTAGGCAAGAAAATAGACAGGAGATGGGAGGGTACTCACATATAGAGAAAAAGGGCGTTATCTGGTGTATATTCACAGTATTGGAGTCAATACGTCGCTGAATATGGAAATTTTTGGGAAATATCTGTGAACAGTTTTGTTTTAGGCATGCACTTTAAATAAAAGTTTTCCCATTTTCGGGTATTTTCATCGGGTGTCATGATGGGAGAGAGAGAGAGAGAGAGAAGCTACAAGAGTTTCCAATTTTCTCTAGTTGCGTTTCACCGAAATTGGGACGTTGACAGAAGGGTGATATTTTGGAGATGGTGTAGTTTTCATAAGCGTTATTTGTATTTTTTGCCATTCTGGCAGAAGGAAATGAAAGAAAACATGGTGAAAACGTCAAGTTTCTGTGGCAGCTCATTTTCGATGCGAAAAATACATCTGATGTGTTGACAGGTGTGACGAAACGCAAAGTCTATTGGGAAGATAAGCATCCCAATTAGGGAAAACGACTTTAGAGTTTTCCCAAATTCTTATGGGAGTGGCATAAAATAGGTTTACGAGAATGATTGTTGGCTTTCGTCAAAATCGTAATAAAATATAATTAATTGTTTTGGTCATTTTTTCCCTTGTAAAGAAACACTGTTTGTAGCGTGAATATACTTTTGGCACTAAAATCTTGTTACAAAAAAAGATAATACAAAAAAGTTAACAAAATTAGAGTTTCTTTAGCTGATATAACTTGCCAAATTTCACACCTTAACGAAAGCATTTTGAATTGTTATCTCACAAATAATTACTTGAATTGGTTTTTGCCAATGCTCTTTTAGCTTCCGACGGTGTCTCTTTATTTGTTTGGCAGTGAAAAAGCTATTGAAGTGAGCAATTATTTTAATTGCTAAGTTGCCGGCTAGCCATAAATGTGTTAAGCCTAAGCCCGTAAAAAAGTTATGATAATTCAGACAACAAACAATATTGCCATCCACAACAAACAATATTGCCATCCACAACAAAGATCTTGTGGTAATCTTGGCGCTGCAAGCGTAACCTTTCTTTGCAAAAAGGATGAATATATTCGCTTATGTAGTAGTAAGTATTTGAGGAATTCAAAGTGGACACGATTTTAGAACACCCTGTACATTGTATTAGTAAATGATCTCTGAGTCTTTATCACCTCAATCTTCTCTTTCTATTAATAATGCCTGAATCATGAAAAAAACTTTATTATCGAATACCACATCAAATACAATTAAATTTAACAATACATGTCATTACTTTTACGACCTTATTGTCACTCATGCATTTCTCCGACCAACAATACAGAAAAAATTAACTTAGATGTCTCATAAACGAATCCAAAAGTCTTTGGAGACATTCACATCCAGTGACGCATCATCTCTTTGAAGCATCCAAGAAAAAACTCTGACAATGAAGACATTCTGCACTTGCTGCTGCGCGAAATGTAGATAAAATCACTTTCTGGAAAATCAAAAAAAAAAAAATGTTCGTATCAAGAATGACTCTTTTATGATTACCTCACCCCCTAACCATCACCAATAATGACCGAGCATGTTTCTCGGTGGTATAGCAATAAACCAAACTAAAGTGTTACAGTAAAACGTCATGTAGCTATTTAATATTAGTACAAAACATGAGAACCTTTATCCCTACTTTTGTAATTTATCACTCGCTACTTGTACACGGCGCGGTTAAATCAGAATTTTATAGTTTACAAAATGTAGACTGATGTCGCAACATGTCAAAACATTAAAAGAGAAGAACAGACAGTTAATAGCTGGTTTTGTTTGTTTAGAAAATTAATTTTAATGTAGTCAAACGACACAGGTTTGTTTACAGGAAAGTATCAAAGCCAGATTTTGTTTTGAATTTGAAATGTAAAATATCCTACCTTCTTTTTGTCACGGCATGGTGCCTTACATAAAAGACACAAGTTGAGATCATGGCACAGGTTTTTATGATTAGTCAATGTTTTAAACCGTTTATGTGCCTTACTAGAACTGGTTTTAATAGATGAAGATGATTTTTTGAAATTTAGTTCAAATGACTAGACGA
This sequence comes from Akabosia matsudoensis, assembly GCA_019593645.1. Lineage (NCBI taxonomy): Eukaryota > Metazoa > Arthropoda > Collembola > Entomobryomorpha > Paronellidae > Akabosia > Akabosia matsudoensis. The sequence continues at coordinate 6,420 of VICI01002149.1, read as the reverse complement.
TCAAAAAAAATGTGCGTAGACAAAACGTTTTACTTTTTGCCGGTGGGATTTCAGCTATTAAAATGTATGTTTCGTGGGAGTTTGAAAATGTGATTTGGTAGGGAAAGATAGTAGTAAATCAGAGCGATACGTGCCTCTATTGCGGTCGCCAGACCACCGAATATATTGTGGATTTGAACATAAAAAGCCGCTCGTGTCTCATTTAATGGACTTATCTTCTTCTCGGAATTGGGCTTTTAGGGATGTGAGCAATCTAAAAATAAATATTATTTTATGTACATGTTCCCAATTGTCTCTTATAAGTCTTATCTTAATTTTCCTCTTTTAAGTAAAAGACCTCATGACTCACTTCTAAGCTAATCCTTCTTTTAATTCTTGAAGGACGCACCAATTTTATTTAATAACTATAGAATAGATTAATCCCCAAAATTAAATATTATATACGTACCTATTTGATGTTGCAAGCTGCAAGTGACTACATACATACATTTATGCATATATGAATATGAATCAGTTTTTTACCAACCTGTCCCCAGCTGAACTACAAGCCGTCTATAAAATTTTTAAGTGTTTAATAAAGTTGTCAACCTTTTTTGAGTTATTATTACAAGCCTACTAATTCTGTACCTAGCTTTTTAGGATATCATCAACCTGATTATCTCAGCAAACATTTAGTACAAATCTTTTACAACCAACTATATATCATTACATTCGCCTCTGGCTAGAATAATATCATATTTTATCTTCCCCTCAACCTACCTCTATATTTTTTCATTCATCAACTTTTTTTTATACATTTCTACTAAAATAAATGATCCAGAAATAAAAGGATTTATTTTCCGAATAACCCCGCCAAGACGGAGACGCGTTTAAAATAAAAACCTCTGTAGGTTTTATGAGATCACCGTCAGCGGCGACCGCTGCGAGATTTAATGAAATCGATATGGATCATCGACACACCTCTCTACTGACATTGAACTCAAACTAGACATTTTCTTCAAAACGTTATTTTTAGGTTTACGTAAAAATCCATACAAACCCATTCAAAAGCTTTACCTACAGGGTAGACAGGTTCGTTGATCTGATTTTTGTTTGCAATCACAAAAATATGCGTGTCTTTTCTTTATAAGAGCAACAAATTATGACATTTTTCCGCTAGCTAAATAATTTAACGGCAGATGTGTTAGTCTAGAAAATTAATTGGACCGACAGGTTGGGAGATTTATATTTTTTTAAACAAAAGTTTTATTTTGTCAGTTCTTTATTCTCAGTGTCTGACGAGTTGAAAATGTCTGTTTACACTAGTGATGAGTTTGTACTTTTGAGCATGTCGAAAGCAAACTATTTTTTTGCTGGGGATTTGTTCTTTTTTTCGCTCATGAGATGTATGACAGGATGAGATAACTTGATAAGATACGGTAATCACCTTCGTTTATATGCAAAGTGGATGTATTATCGCAAGGGAGAACACCGAACAAGCTTTGTTTGTTTTCGTAAGAGACAGACACAAGTTGGAATGTTGTCGTGTGTTCAGGAGAAATGAGTTGCTAATTAGAAAGGATCCATTCCCGAATGGATTTAGAGAGGGAAGCACAGATAAAATGTGATTAGACCGGAAAACGGGATCATTCCGACGGATTCTCGCGAAATAAAAATGGTGCAAAATATAAATTTATTTTGCAAACGAAACGTAACAAGATTTTGTTCAATTAGCATACAGAGTTCTCACGAAATAACGTCCAATGTTTTCGGTAGAACTGCACCTCAAACCAATACGGGCGAATCAGAATTTGTTTATAGCTTTGTTCATGGGAAGACCCGTTTGAGTGGGTGAGTTGGTTTCTAACAAACCTGTAGAGAAATGTAAAATAAGGTTGAAATCAATAGTTACCCATATTGCACGTCATCTCGGGAAATTTTCTCCTCACTGTGTATAATAATCCTAATCTCGTTAGGTAATTTGCATACTAACGATCCCCTTTTGTTTGTCATGAAGAGAACACACTTTGCAATCATAGCAGGCAGCAGGAGCAGCAGTCAGCTATTTCATTTCTATACAATAGCAACTGGGAAGAAAAAAAAAACATTTGCAGGGAAAATTGTGTCTGGTAGACATTTACAGTCAATTAAAATTCTGTCACAGTCACCAGCATCCATTTTCCCTATAAAAAAAGCTAGCTTTTAGGGAAAATGGTTATCCAAACGATGAATCGTTGAAATCATGCTGCTAAAAAAAGTCTCGATTTGACAACACAGAAAATAGTTTCGTTTTGTGCAGTACAACAATTTTCCCTTGCTTAATAACCTGGTCTTGTTGTGTAATGTGAGGGAATAAGCCACATCAAAAAAAGTAGCTGAAAAAAAACCTAAGGACAAAGTTGAAAGCAAGCTTCTCCAGCTAATAATCCTGACATGACTTTTGGATCTCGATAGCAAAACATGTTGAGATGGAACATAGGAGAGCGGCGTTGTTGGAAATGACAGAAAGAATGTGAGCCAGATAGGCAATGTACCCGTCATCATGAATCCTTTTCAGAGAACTCAGTGAAATGGCAACTTTTGCGGTTCCAGCAAAGTATATAATCATAAAACGCACAGGGGTGGGTATACCAGTGGGCAATCGCTCTAAATCCCTCACAAGTGAGGATATAACTCACCAATACTTTAATTGACGTCATTTGCAAGAATAAGACAAAAATATTCGTGATATACAACATACAACTAAATAAACAATATTGGCATATGGTGTGTTCATCTCTGGTTGTTGCTTTAACTTTTGATCCTGACACAGCCAACTGTCCAATTCTAGGAAGCTATGCCGAAATAATTACACACATTTCTTCGTTTGAATAGAATATCACAATAAAACCGGACCATTTTGGTGGATATGCAAATCTGGAAAAGAGCGCTTCCCTCTATATTTTGCTCATTTCGTTTTTCCAAGAAATATTTAAAAAAATATTCATTAGTAAACTTTCGACTGTTTTTTCATGCAGCAACTGTAGAACTTTAAGAGCAGATTAACTTTTTCCTGTCACGTATTAAAAGCCAGCTGGATATCCTGTCATCTTTTTGGTTAAGATTCATTACAACAACCATTCAATCCCCATGTTTTGACAGAGTAACTCAGTGTCTACAAGACACACTTCCTATTTTGACGCGTATAAAAAACTTGTAGAAAAAGGAACACGCACACGCCATTATAACACGGAGGAAAAGAAGTCTCAACAACTTTCACGCCGTCAACTTATTATTGTGCTGTCTTCGCTTATCCTAGTTTCAGTTTCGTTGGAGAGTTAGACGTGATTTACCCGTGGACATATCCTAGAAACTAGTTTTCTCTGACACGTTTCGATGACCGGTATCCATAGTACGAAAAAAAAGTGTCAACTTCTGCAGAATTATGCTTAGTATATTTTGATCGTCTTAAATTCAACTCGTTTTATGGCTGCAATTAACTATGTGCTTTTTATGTTTCGGATTTTATATATATGGTGATCCACGTGTACTCCAGTTGGTAATTACGGCTAAGGTTATCTTGATGACTTTTTTCTCCTTTTAAATCCCTCCACGATGTGAAAATCCTGCAGTCATCAAACTCACTCAGGTCCCATTAAAATCCAGCCACTTTCGTACATCGTTCAAGGGTGAATGGCAACATAATAAAGATTAAAACACCCCCAACTTGGATCTAGATATGAGTGCACCGTGCAGCGTGAAAAACTGCAGTGGCGTTTAAGCCATACAAAAAAGAAATGAGCTCAGCACTATAAAAAAGATGTAATAACAGTCTATTCTTATCTTCTTGAACCTCATAAATGCATAATTTTCCAAAGAATTGCTAAACAAGGTGGCTTTAAAACATCTCCCAATAAAAAAAAGCCATTTCGGTTCACGCGTAAATCTCTGAATTGAAAAGAATATGTGGAGTCATGCATTTTGATTTACCCTGTACGCTTTTTTGAATTGTTTCTTTGATTGCCCGAGGGATCGTTGGACACACTTTATTGCGTAATTTTGGCAAACTGACAGACAAATTATAATCTCTTATCTTGCCCAATTTAAGGAAATCTTTCATGAGAGAAAAAAATCTAGACTAGATTTTTCACTCTTTTAGTTTAATATATCTTTTTACAGGGAACCATAAAAATGGAAGCATTATTATCACCTGGCTGTAGTCCTCCTCCATTTTCATCTCCGTCTGCAGCCGTCCCTCGCCAGTCGTTAAGTTCACGACGCTTTTATCCTTCCGGAGTATGGCTGGCTTACCACTATCGGAATTCCGGGTTGCTGTCAGCAGTTCTGCACAGGATTATGATAACGATTAAGTTAACTCTCAGCCGTGTCATTATTCTTCCACTGCTCACTTGTTCCCTTTTGAGGTTGGCAAGTGGCGAGCCGTATGGAAGCCGGAGCTACTCGGCAAGTTTAGGATCTCAAGGTAGAGAAAAACAACATAATAAATATTTTACTTCCTTATACATACAAGTTAATTACATATGCTTTTTAAGTGCGCATATATTTCATCATAGCCAAAAAAAAGATTATTAGTTTGAAAATGTAGGCCACATGGAACTTCTTTCTGAAACTTGTCTATAAGCTTGTCTACAAACATCAGAAAGTTTCTCCTCACATCACAATCACATGATTACTTGAGGTATTACAGCAGCAAAACATGCCACAAGCATCTAGGTGAGTCATGATTGATGCGCAAATACAAAATACATATGTCCGGCAATATGGTAAATGACCGGAAATATGGTAAATGACCGGAAATATGTCTCTGTATGACCGGCAATTAAAATGTAAGTAGATTAAATTAAATTTAAACCTGTAAAATCCATGGACATACAGATGCAGTGTACTGCAGTCCTTCCTTAACGCCATATGAGTGAGGTTGTTGCTATGGACGAGTTTGAACGTATCGAATTACATTTTGGTTTCTCGATCCCAAAAATATTGTCCCATGGCCATATAAGGAGCTAATTTCTTGTAAAAGTATGTTAAAAACCGTGGAGTACTCTCTTTTTTTGAAAAGGGTAAAGCCTCCGGGACATTTCAGACAAGACACTTTAGACGTCCAAAAAGAATGTTTTGCTGGAGTGCGATCAAGGATGAGATTTGTTCACAAGATAACGATGAGAGTGCAGTTTTGAATCGGTGTGCATGTCTGTCTGAAAAAAATGAATTGTCCACAGGTCAAGGTTGATGGTCAGTCTTGTGACTAATGAGATCGTTTATATGCCCGTTTATCACTGTGTTTAAGCTCTAAAAACGAAAAGATCATGTCTTAGGGTGATGAGGTTATCTTCACACTTGTGATGAAATGGAATTTAATGGAATGAACATTTTGAAAAGATTATATATTTTGTGCTGAGACAGCGGACCACACCACATCACCAGGATAAAAAAAAAAGCGAGGAAATGGTTTTTAAAAGGATTTTTATGAATGGGCAGAGGATGTTAAAAAAGAATAGAATGTAGAAAAGGGGAGGGGCAAAATGAGAAATTAGTTGTGGTCAAGAATGGACTGTAATTTAGCAGAAGCAATTACAGCTGGGCTCCTGTGGAGAAGGGTGAACAAAAACAGTGGGTACTTTTTTGTTTTGGGTAAAAATATGCAGGGAAGCGAGGGTATTTCTGGTCGTAAAACTTTTTGAGAATAATGGAAAGATCAATGTTGTGGACAAAAGCGACGGGAGGAGGAGGTAACCAGAAAAAAATGTGTTAAAATATGTTAAAGAGGGGAAATGTTCAGAAACGGTAGGAAAAACAGGTTGGGACTTGGAAAAACATGTTATCTGTAAGTTCTGAGATATTTGCTGAAAATCCTGTATGACTGAAAAATGCAGGCAAAAAAGATACTTACAAAATTGAGCGGAGAATATACTTTTTAATGGGTGGTTTGAGGTGTAAAAAGTTAATGGAAGAATGCCTGCGTCAGCGAGAAAAATAAAACGGAATGACAGTTTGGTGGGGGAAAATTGCAGTCGTTAATAAAAAGCGGTTGAGAGCTTGATATGTGGTTTGGCTGACATGAAGAGAAAGTGACATACAGTTTTTATGTACTGTGAGAGGCTCTGTTTATAAGAAAAATGAGAAAGGGGTTCTACACGAGCGAATGGTAGACGAATATTTTTATTTATATATTCGTTAAAAAATTTTGCTCCGCAAAAAGGGATGAAGATTACCCCATATTTCTGGTCTGCGTTAGTATATTTAATTGCTACCCTGGATTGACTAACATTTTCTACAGCAGAGGTCAAAAGATTTTGGATATCGGCAGGAATTGATTTAGTAGAGAGGAGTTCGTAAAATGTAGGATTCTTTTTGCCCTGATTGGTTTCCGCTTCCTAAAGTCAGTATAAAAAGAAAACTCATCCAGACATCACTTTTTGTGCCTAGTACTCCTTGCGTCAC
>VICI01002148.1:0-18003 GCA_019593645.1 Akabosia matsudoensis | reverse complement strand
AGGGTCCAAAGTATCCCTCTGCCAAGTTTGGTGGAAATCGGCCAAACGGTACGGCCTGTAGAGCGCGGACGGACAGACGGGCAGACAGACAAACTCATCGATATCATTACTTGCTGAACATAGTTCAGCTACGTAATAATATAAGGTTTCCAGGTGACACAGGCGATGAAGATCATATTCGTTTCATTTGGAATCCTAGTAAAAAAAAGCTACCATTTATGAATATGACATGCATTCATGTGCGGGGGGGCCACACTCTGGTCGTCTCGTCTCCTCCTCAGCTCGCACTTCCGGAGAAAGTTTGCATAGAGAAAATTAGTTATGCCTACTGTTCAGCAGCCCTGCCTTTCACTCAGTTTACCCCTTACATTTTTTCTCTACCTGACGTCAGCTTTGAAGCTGGTCGTGGGGTAGGCAGTACACTTGTAAATGCAACGTGTGTGTCGTGGTGGTGGTGGCGATGATGAAGGGAAGTGGAATATAGGATGTGGATGTATTGTACAGATACACACGCTGGTGCTGCTCCTCCTGTATCTCAGACCGTGTAATAGAGAAGCTCTATCACCTTGCCCACACAACAAAAATTATAATCAATTTTTGCCTTTTCTTTGAGCTCTCTTAAAAAAATCCCATGCACAGATGTTTAGCACTGATCATGCTTGCATCACTTAGCGTTTAGCAAACAAAATGTATTAAATGTTACGTGCAAAAACAGCGCTGTTTCGTTGTTGGTGTTGGAAACAAATTTAAAAACACATCAAAATAAATATCTGTGCTAAAAAAATCAATGTGGTGAAAATAGTACACGCTCAGAGGTTACTGGTGAAAGTCAGAGAAAGAAAACGACAAAGGAGCTTAATGGATAAATCAATCCTGTTTTGAGCCAGAATTTTCGTTTAAATCCGAGTCACGTTTTGGGTCGTTGTGGTCACTGCACCCACGCAAATAAAAACAGTTTTTTTTCTTTGTGTTTTAGTGAGAGAAAAATAAAAGCAATTTTATTTAGAATAAATTTGATTGATTATCTTGGGGGAAAGATAGAGCGGACAAGGATCCGTAGCAATAGACAATGGCTGCAGGGAACGCAAAGAAGACGGAGGAGGCTTTGGAACACATAAAAAATGCAGAGAAAAGGTTATCGTTAGTTTGAAATAAGGCTGGAGAATAATTTAGTAGTTGGGACAATGGTTAAAAATAATAATTTAATGTGATTTAGCATGAAAACATCGCTGTTAAAATGGAGACCAGACTACGACATCGCCGCAGGGGAGTACAATAAAGCAGCGGCCTGCTACAAAAGCGTGAAAGCATATCAGGAGAGTAAAGAGTACTTAATGAAGGCTGCCGATTGCTACAGGAAGAATAACAGGTAAAAATTGTCGTAAAAATATAAATTCTTGTCTTGTAAATTTTAGTCCTGTCTAAAATGCCTTTATATTTATCTATTTTAGTCTGTACTCGGCGGGGAAATGCCTTGAACAAGCAATTCTGACCTGCAAGGAACTAGGTCAGCTTCAGGACATTGCGACACTCGCAGAACAGGCGTGTTTGATGTATCAAACCCACGGGCAACCGGATGCTGGAGCAATGTGCCTGGAAAAGGCAGCGAAAATCATTGAAACACAATATCCCGAGCGAGCTGTTGACCTGTACAAGCGAGGGGTCGAAGTAGTCATGGTGAGAATGAATCTCTTTGACATAAAGTCAATTGTATGACGTGGTAGTAATGATTTTGTTGTCAATTGTCAATTATCGTTGTTTTTTTTATAGATTGAAGACAGGCCAAGACAGGCAGCCGAGTTTTGTGCAAAATACTCGCGACTTTTGGTGCGTCTCCGGCTGTACGACGAGGCTGCAGATGCGATAAGACGAGAGATAAGTATTAATCAACAGAGTGAAAATATTGGGGCAATAGGGCGGCTCGTTGTAGCCCTCGTCCTCGTTCAGTTGGCACGGGAAGACTTTGTCGCAGCTGAGAAGGCTTTCAAGGAGTGGGGCGGAAACTGCGAGCAGGACGAGATTCAAGCGATGGAAACTCTGTTACGGGCTTACGACGAGGAAGATGCGGAAGTTGCTCGGAAGGCTCTTCACAGTCCATTCATCAGACACATGGACGTTGAATACGCAAAGTAATGATAAAACTGAAAACCCCAGAAGCGTCATTTCCTGTTTTTCACAATCATTTTCTTTATTTTCACAGGCTAGCAAGAGATCTGAAACTTCCGCAAGGCCTTGTGCAAGCTCCGAGCAAACCTCAGGTCCGGGAGAACGCTGCTCCAAGCTACAAGTCCGTTGCAGATTCCGCTCAAGACGACGGAGAGAGTCAAGGGGGTGGCCTCTGCTAAACGAAAACTGTTCCATGGATTCATAAAAATAATTGTATCTAACTATTATTCTTCGTGTACATTCTATTCAATAATTCGTATACACTTTCGCGAGCGTTATCTTCAAAATACTTATAATTCGTCAAGTAGAGAAAGCTGTTTATTGGCAGAACATAAGTGTAGCCAAAAAAAATATAATTTATAAAATACATACATTACCTCTATACACACACGCATCTTTATCCGAAACATTTGTTGCGCCATTTTAAACTGCATGCGAAAAGGTCTCACTTTCAGGAACAGTTCAAGCTGTTTCTTCGTAATTTTTTGCATTGTATTTAGCAATTTTTTGAACAACGAAAATTTGTCAAAATCGTCAACAGACAACTTAAAGTACATACATCTCTACCTGGACGTTAAATTGTCGGGCTACGAAATGTGAGATTCATGTGTTGATCTTTTTAGACACGGAAATTTCTGTTTAGTTATATTTTGACAGTTAAAATTGATTTTTCCCTTGTTTAGGTAATAGTCCTTCTTGCAAATTTCCCAAGAATGACTTAAATTTTTTCGCATTTGTAGATATTATATGTGAGAAAACAAGTGTTTAATTTTATCGTAAAGTTTTTACAAAAATGTGATACTTGGCTTTGTTGAATAAGTGAACTCTATAATATGCTAATATTATGTAGACAGAAATGTTATTTTGTTAAAGAAAAGACATGATGAGCATTCTGGTTAGCTTATTAATCCCGTGTAGGAATGCCAAATAAAGTGATTGTGGTGCATATTTCAAAAAACAAAACAAATTATTTTCAGTAATTTAAACCATTTTTTTTAATTTATTTTTTGTTTTGTTTTGCGACTTCCCAAAATAATGAATTATGATAATTAATAAGGAGAAAAAAAAGATGAATCATACATTGTAGTAAATAATAAAAAATAGTAGCTACAAAACAAACAAACAACAATTTTTACAAAGTGAATTCTTTTGCGTACACATTCCATTTTGAAGAAAAAACTGTTTTTCTTGTCCATTTTTCTAATGTTTTTCTGATCAAATTTGTTTCGCTTCATACATTTTGAGTTGATACACGACAGGAGGACTCTCTCAATCGTTATTTGTTATGGAGTTGGCTAATCGGTAATAATAATAGAGACAGGCTACACTCATGAGTATATTATAGTCTAATGATATTTCTGCAAAATATCTTGATGTACTAGTAAAAATGAGTTTTTATTTTATTGTGTGTACCGCAATTATAAATTATTTAATATGAACTGCGCCAAGAGCAGTTGATTATAATGACATGATATTATAAATTCAAAGTTGATATGGATAATAAAAAGTACACTTTTATCAATAAGTTAATAATCATGATAAGAACAAAAAAAAAAAAAAAAAACAGTTAACAACATGACAACGAGTATAACAAAAACTTAATTACAGAGTTTATGCATCCTCCTACACTAAAACAAACAAAACTAATGCAATAAAATAATAATAAAAATACTACAAAAACTAATAATAATGCCATACGAGAATTTTTTTAAATCTTGTTTGTTTTATGCAAATTTGCGTATTTATGCACCTTAATTGATTTCCGTCACAGTAAAAATCTGACAAACCCAAAACATTCCCAGCTTTTTGTTTTTGCATGTCCCTGGCTTACATGGAAAATTGTACAACACTTACACACGTATTTCATTTCCCAAGAAAATCATGAATGAATGAAACTTATCCATCATTTTCTTTCTCAACTCATTTTCATCCTTTTGGTTTGCAAATAAAATTACAAAAAAGAGCGTACCCATCAACCGCATAATATAATCAAACTAGTTATTTGACGATGTGTGTGTATCTTACAATTAAACCGGAAAAGAAAAAAAAAGAATGAGTTGAGCAGTCTAATAATTTCCTCTTTACGCACTTGGCGTGCTCATGAGTTTGAGAATTGTACAGCTTGCATGTATGAATTACAACAACAAAAACCCCCGATTCGAAGTTTTTTTCCCTAAAAACTACCAAACCCTCTGCTTGCATCACCCTAAACGAAGATCACTACACTCTAACATCTTGCTGAATCATTCAATCAAAAGCATTATCACCATACATAAATTGAACAAAACAATGCTTCATACTAACAGAGCCTAAGAATATAAACGATTTGAACTGTACACAATTAATAAACTGAACGAGACAAATTTACAAACTCGTAAAAAAAACAAGCGAAACATCCGAGAAAAAAAATTATTCACTTCAACGGAACTTGTACAATTCTCTTCAATAAAAAAATTCACGGATTTTTTAGAATTTGGTTTCCTTCGTTTCTGTTTTTTTATTTTTGTAATAATAAAATATAGCAGCGCTTGCTTCTTCCTACCTCTTATATCCATTTCGAAGTTATCACTAGTATGTCATCATGAAAAATAATTTCTTGTTGCAATTTTCTAGCTTGCCCGGTATAATCATTGTATTTACAGTTTAACATGATACACATGTTTATGAATCTGTCATGATAAAAAAAACAAGATGATCCCATCACTAAACCTAAATTTGTCTAAAGCTAACTTGGATTAAAACAACCAAAACAAAAATCTAACCGAATCTTTACATTAATGTAATTTGCCACCTGAAGCCTCACGACAAAACAAGAGAAATCGGTACAACAAAATAATTTTAGGTCTCTTTCGCAGTAGTAGTAGTACAACACAGCTACATCTTTTCCCTTGGATCACATTTAAACGCGCTTATAATTTATCAACTATTATTTAAGAAAATAGCTTTCGCATTGATAATCGCTCATTATATTTTCGAATAAGCACAGAACACAAGAAAATTTATCTATTTCGTCTGCTGATGTGTCTGTGTAATTATATTTTTAGTGGAAGGCACTTGGAAAATTTATAAAAGAAAAAGAAAAATTTGATTATAAAACTGGAAAGTCCCAAAAATATATGTACTTTTTGCAACTATTCAGGGGTATGATTTTGCGGACGATATTCTTTTACATTGCGTCTCACCACTGAGTTAGGAATGATTATCAGATAATTGTGTCACTATCTCTGAAGCTATAACGGTAGAGCGTATTATTGTAACGTTGGATTCATGTCCTTTTTTCTATCAGCGAGTTGTTAAGATAATTTAAATGGAATTTCATTCGGGTTACTTTCATCCCTTGAAAATGTACACACCTCGGGCCTATTTGCTAAATTACGATAGAATCTAACTTGTATCGAGTTGCGTGCAAAGATTGTTGTGCTCTTCAGGTACAAGATACGTTATTACTTAAGAATCTACGGTTATCCTGAAGCTACATAGAGCTAGGTTTTGGGAGTCCCAACTTAGTCCTAGGCTTCTTTTTCCGGTCCGACTTTTCGTGGTATTCTTGAAAGCACGGGACGATGCACAAGTTGATGTGGCACTCGGGACAAAAGTATTTTGTCTTTCGACGTAACACGCGCCCGCAACTGTCCACTGAGTTCCAGCAGAAGTTACATCCGAGTGCAGGGCCGGGCCGGAGTGCAGGACAGTGACCTGAGCGATGAACAAGCTGTCCATCGGCTGAGCCAGACTCCAGAACGCCAAGAGATGAGGATGCTGCCGATGGGCTGCTTGTCGTTTCTCTCTGGGACACAGGTACAGTATTTGAATGTTGCAAAGGTGGGCGATCACGGTCATAGTCAGCCGACAAACTTCGGCTAGTTCCTATTTCCTTCAACGTTATACTTATACTTTCTGAGCCTCCAGGACCGGAAGAGGATGGCCCACTTGGAGCTTGATGCACCTCTTTATACGCTATGCTTGGACTGGATCTTGGATCTCCAGCTTCCGACGACGCTGATGCAGGTACAAGTTGTAGCATTGGTGCTTCCACAAGATACGCAGCCGACTCCTCGTCTCCTCTTGCAAACTGTTCACTTTTCAAAATGTGAAAAAGCTGTCCCCTCCCTACAATGCTGTAGTTAGGATACGATCTCGTCGAAGACTGAACGGGTTGAGAATGCTGTCTACGAATGACTGGATTTCCGTGGTGATGAGACGAAGATGGCGCGAGCGATGACGGTCCACTTTCATCCTCTGAAGAATGATAGTGGTGATGATGGCTCAAAGGTAATGGCTGCGAAACTTGTTTCACGAGATGACTCCCAGAAGTCCCGGCAATTCTAACTGTAAAACTGGGTGACCCGGGTTCATTAATTGTTGGTACAGTTAGAAGAGCCGTTGAGCTGGAACTGCTACTACTCCCGCTTGACCCCACTGAGGTGATTGTAGACGAGGTAGGTTGGAGAACATGAAGAGTATGGTGTTGATGAGAGGTAATGATTGAGGACGTGATGACTCTTTCCCCTTCGTTTGAATGCTCTCTACTGCTTGCTTCTGATTTCGGACTTGGAATATGTTGTGGACTACCAGGGGGCGTGGGAGAGCACTGACTGACTCTTAGTATCGGGACTGTAGGTTTAATTTGAGGCGTTGTGGAGGGGCTTGGACTATGTCCTGATGGAATTAATGATGCTGCTGGTGTTGATGACGGAATTGTTGTACTATACTGTTCTTGTTCTACCGATGAAGATCTTGCTTGATGATGATGTTGTTGTTGGAGAGACTCAATGCAAGATGATGAAGGAGGGCGGGCGGCGTGGGGATAAGGCTCCCCGGTATCACTTGAGTATCCTTGTTCTTCGAGTCCCCCACCGTCTCTTCCTCCCTCAACACCGCCCCCGCCACTCCCTGGCGATGGCTCATTATCAAGTCGCTTGATTCTGGGCTGTCGGAGTAATGGGCGTCCCCTCCGTCGGTTCCCGCTTGACGCGCCTATTTTACACCATAACAAAAATATTAGTACAATTCCATTCCTCCTATGGAAACTATTTTGATAAAGTCGAAATGCAAGAGAAAATATAGAAATCCGAAAGAGACAGATCATGAAACAAGTTGTTCCAATCTTTGCGCATGTCAAATACGTACGTTTCATCATGTCACTTTTTTGTCAATCAAATTTGTCTGGATAAAAAATCTCTTAAATATAAAGGTCAATGCTTTTAAAAACTAACTAAAAATACCAGTCACAACTTTAAAATATGTATAGTAAGCAGTCGCATGCCGTATTTTCTGTACCTCGTCATTTTCTAAGTCAAGCAGTAGTAGTAGGAGTATAGTATATATATAAAAACATGTTCAAACATTAGTTAAAACCGTCTACGGTGATGTGTATACCTGATGTATTATTTAACTAGTAGTTAACGTTGGAATAATCGCGTGTGTCAAATGTTTTATTTTTGTTTGGACAGGACAGATGAAGAAAACCCAAAAATTTCATGGGGATCTCCCATGAAACTCTTTTTGAACGAAGACTTTTTTGGAAAAAAAATGTATAAAAAGTAGAAAATAAAACGGAAAACAAATTTTTTGTTTGCTAAGCAGCGTTTTTGATTGGAAATTATTGATGTGGAGACCGTTGAACGTTGCCATTTTGTAGTTGCTGTTGTTGTTGGTAGGGCGTCTCACTGGACGAGATGCCCATTTCTTTCAAACGCAAATAGAGCGTGCTCTTTGGAATGCCACAAATCTTGGCAGCCTTCAAAATACTTGCTTGTCCTGACGTCACTAACATAACAGCTTCTTGAAACTTTTCCTTAAACTCGGGTTCGAGGTAATTCCGGGATGTTTTGCGACGAGGTGCCTGTTCCACCTCTACTTTAAAGCTATTGTTTCCTCCACCTACACTGTTTCCTGCGTAAAACCATTTGTTTCCAACAAAAAAACAAAATAAAAATTAACAACTGAAGACAAAAGACTAGAGCAGAGCACTTTTGAGACACAGACTACAACTGAGAAAGAAGTCATCTCAGTGTTGCATCAGCAGCCATCTCAGCCTTCACGACCCCCTCCTCCATGCGTACAATAAAATGATAACTGCCAAAGCCTGCAATTTTCATGAATTCACTTCTCCTGCCTAAACCAATTCTACAGCAAAAAAAATAGAAGTAGCACCCCTCAAGGAACTTAAAAATACGGCACGCTAAGTAACTCAACAAGATTTCTACTCGCTAACTGCGGGCGACCTTTCGACGATTTGGACATTGACCTAACTCGCTGTTTGTTTGGAACAACCGAAATTGACTTGACTTGCTTTGTTGTATTGATGAAAATGGAGAGAAAGTGTGACATAAGCTTGCAAATTTGTAAATTACAAGGACATGTTACGCATTAACGCATTTTGTTACCAAGAATTGCGTATAGTTCTCTTTTTGTACTGAGACTGAAAATCGTTTAAGATGTATTTGGTTCATCACCCCAAGTTTCCTAGACATTAGACCGAAGTCCTTGCCACGTCTCCACAGATATGTTGTAGAGAAGCCAAATTTTTTAGCTGCTTCTCGATAGCTAGCACCCGTTTTTAAATACTCCATTGCCTCCATCAACCGCTGACCCTCCTCCTCAGTGACAACTACCTCCTTTCTGGATACCGTGACACCAGCTGCGATTATCAGTGCAGTGCCGTGTGTAGTAGTACATGTGTGATACATACAACAATCCATTTAACACACAACATGCTTCAGACAAATATCAAAAATTGAGCCCAAACAATACCCAACCCCCAAAAAATTACGTCCCATAAACTGTTGCCTAGGTATTACTATTGCCTCCATTCAAAGCGCCGTTCTTGTTAGGGAGTTAGCTGTTATTTTAATTTTTGTAAAAGCTACGACCTTATAAATTCCTTCAACATCTTTCTGTCACTAAACCAGGTTATGAGGTTATTTACCTTCTAAAGCAGTTATTGTTATCGGAAATACTTTCCAGTACGCATAAAATCTATATACAACCGAGTGATTATGATATTTATGTACAAAGATAACTGGGATTTCCCCCTCGATCCGGTTCTAAATGGTTGACATTTATATGTACAAAACAAAAACAATTGATTGATCTATGAAAAGGCATTTTCTTTTTTTACATTCATTATGCAATGTACAATCTGCATCTGCATCTGAAGACTGAGATGGCGTTATTTCAAGCAAGTAAGTATTAAAATGTTAATGACATAATCACAAATGCGATTTTTTGTTAGTGCGATTGCTAGTGGACACTATACAATCACATAAAATGCACACGTAAATTAGTAAAAAAAATATAATGAAGTAGAAAACAGTAAATAAGTAACAAATAAAAAAATAAGGTGTTTACGTGAAGCTAAGTTTTTCAGGGGTTGCTGACGATAGAGAGACAAAGAGTGGCCGACTGGAACTGATCGTCGATTTGCATTGCCAGTGTTGTTATTATTGTTATTGTTATTCTGCCGAGCTACTTTCGCTTTCGACAGGAGTTTGTTCCGATTGACAGGGACGTGGGGTCGCTCAAAGCTGTCCTGCAATTGAGAGTGATACAGTTCCGCCGTTTCGTACTCGGTGTCTTCATTGTCGTAATAGGCCATGTCCACTTGATCATCGTCCTCAATGTCCCCGTCCATGTAGGCACTTCCGTCCAGTTTCACCGAGGCATCCACAACTCCGTCTATATCATCATAGCCTACAAGAAATTGTGACAATCACAAAAAAAAGGCAGACGAAAGTTTGGGTGAATAAATAAAACAACAAACAAACGGAGGAAAATAAATAAATAAATAAAATTTTCAAAAGTGGAAACACATCAGATAAACAAACGCACGCACGCTTTTTTTTAAAAAAAAGGAATAAATTTGCAAACGCAAAAAATAGTACGACAATGACAGCTTGCTTCAAACAAATAAAGTTTCCCCAAAAATTATATATAAAATTAAGCAAGCGTTTCAAAAATGCAACTGGCAGGACTTTTTTAACATAAAAAAATAAATAAATAAATAGTTTTGTTGTGTTTTAAATATATCGGCTAGCTTCTAGCTTCACTCGTTTAGCATTTGAGCCCTCAAACGCAAATTTATTAGCTCGTAAAAATAACTATATGTAAAGTTCCATGCAACTTTCTCAGGAGATTATGTGTGGTGAAAGTGTGTTGTTGTTTCTTTGGAGAACTAACCTGGATTGAATGGGGCACGTGTGCGGTCATTTCATCACCTTCGCTTGCAGTTTTAATACAAATTTAATAGCAGTTTAAAATACTAGTTTTTTAAAACACACACATCAACAGCAAAAAATAGGAAATCAAACAAACTGTCTCAGGTTATTTCAGAGTCGTCATTTGTTGTGTCATCCTAAAAAAAAGTTTGTCGAGCTGGAAACGTCGCGTTTTGATTTAACAACATATTTCCAACAGCAAGAGTTGCCACCAGCGTACGTATATAAGTACTAATTTTATGCGCAACAACCATGATAACAGTGTGGAAGAAGAAAAAAGTAGCAAACGGTCAACATACCTCCATCTTGTCCCAAACCATTGTCATCCATTCCATGATCACCGTATCCCGATCCATCCTGTACAGAGGAAAAAACAAAAAAAATCGTAGTTAAGAACAAGATTCACAAATTTTCTGAGAAAAAATCGGATTTCTCGATGGGAAACCAACCTCTGCATTGTTTGCAGTCTTCCCACGCTGGTAGCCATCGTCCAAACTCCTCGATTTGGGAATGAGGGCGTTCGCTGCTGTAAGTGGAGGAGGACCTGGACGAGTGGAAGTTTGTGGTTGGTCGTTAGACGAAATGTCACTGCCAATCCCTTCGTCCACCGACCGACTCACTGAAGTACCCACTCCAGATTCGAAAGAGCTACCAGTTGAATTTGTAGCGTCTCCTGGAGCAACAGTACAAAAATATATGCATTATAGCCAGTCCGTTCCGAAATTTCCTCCAAGATTTTGTTTATTAATACATATAATCCATACCATTTGTACTTGAGGAACCCGAGCTATACGGAATATTGGCACTGGCGGACTTCTTCAGCTTCTTCCGAACTGGAAAGTCATTCGCAGAATCTGAAGCTTCCGCATTGGACGGCCACGAACGTAAGCTGGACGCTGACATGATGAGGGGCGGAGGTGGTTGTGATCGTGCTGCTGGCTGGGCAGTAGGCGAGCTTTCCACCGGACTGGCACATCTTGTTCCGAGACTCACCCGCCTGAACTCATCTGCTGGAACTTCCGCTAGACCTTTCACCTGGAGTGCACTCGCAGTCTACGCCAAAACAACAAATAAATCTCCGAGTTGTTATTCAGCATTTAACCGCGCGAGAAAATTTGGTAAAACTTTTGCACGTCAACGTACCTGAATGATTTCATTGATTCTGTCAACCTCAATGTTAACCTCACCATTGTAAATGAAATTCACAATGGCTCGCAGATCCACAAACTGGACATCCTTCAGAATCACAACTGGGTGCTTGCATGGATTGCTTTCGAACACTCCCTACATGGCACAGAAATTTACAATGATTATCTCCAATCAAACACAGAATCCAAAAACAAAACATGCTTATCAACTTGTAACGTCTCGAGCCTATACCCCATAAGGAGACGCCTTATTAGCACGAAAAGCACAGATATTTGGAGGAAAACAATAATTTTAACGAAATTATGAGAGAATATGTCCTGCCTTTTAATCTCGTTCCATGCGACTTTACACAAATACAAATCTTCCGCCCATTCTCATCCTATACCCCCCACCCCCGACGTCAGTTTAATTCCCAATTAAATAATCCAAACAACCCAATTTCCTAACAAATCATTATGTACCAATTCACTGTTCATAAGTATACTGTTTTTTTTTTACCTCAAAGTAAGGTGAGCACGCTGACAGGATGATTCTGTGTGCTTGAATCTTCTGACCTTCTGCTGACACCAACGTCACATCTGCAAAACTCTCTCGTGGCAACAGTGTCGACAGAAATGACACCATATTCGGCTGATGATTGTTCCATCTCAAGCAGTACTCCCGGGAGGAACCGCCACCACCGCCTCCATAGCCACCACCACTCCCACTCTTTTCACTCATCTTAAATATTGGTATTACTTTATCTACTAAATCTGTACCTTCTACTAAATCCCACACGAGCAAACAAAACTGACCCGAAACTAAAGAACCGTTTTAGTATCCACCAAATAATTTAAGAAAAAACAAAACCAACAAATTTTTTAAAAATATTTGCCACTGTCCAAAATATTTTTTTTTAAACTCTCACATTTCTTTATTCCAAAATTCACGCACAGTTCACCCACAAATTCAAATTCAGATCCAATTCATGTTATTTTTTTGTGTTTCTCACGTCCACACATCCAACATCACATTTCCCAAGAACTGAACCGCTCGCTCATTCCATCCAAAAAAAAAAAACCGATGCGCGATGTGTCCACCACTACTCCACCACTGTTCACCACTGTTCACTGCAAAGCCCTCGTATCCTCCTTATCCTGTCCTATTCTTCCACACACATTTTGCTTGGACAACTTTTGCATTGCGTTAGATACATGTCCCTCTCTAAGAGCACCAGCAGCACTTGTTGTACTTCCCACCTTTAACCACCAACTATCTCCAGAAGAGTTTTCACTCAAATACTTCTCCTGATCCTTGTGTCTCTGTCTAAAAATGTCTATTTTTTTTGTCTGTCCCTTTCCAAACCTTTTTTTTTTGGTTTTCAAGATGTTTCCTTTAAAAACCCTTTTTGTGCACAATACATAAAAATTCGGCAATGGATACCCTTTTCAAATGTTTAACGTGCTATGGTTGGATCAAGGGTTAATATTTAAAAATAATAATCCTCATAATTTTCTCTTGGGATGGAGGTATGCAAGCAGAAGACACAAAAATAATAGTTTTTTTTTGTACGGTTCTATCTCGGTTGTAGTAAAAGGTAGTTGGTGAAGCACAGGCAAAAATACTCGTAATATTAAAAACTTGTCGACTTTTCCAAGTACCAGAACAGTATGCAAAGACGGACTCAAAACTTTATAGTTTGAACACTCTCGTAATATTTTTTTTTTTCTTACTTTTTTTTTCTTATTAGTACATTTTTGCATGTACTTTTTTTTTTTTAGCTACAAAATAAGAAACTTGAATAGAATGTTTATTATATAAAATTGTAATGTATAGACAAGTATGAGGGAATTTGCTTGGTCGTCTCCCGTGTGTTGGCCTGTCTTTGTATGGCTCATACACAGAAAAAACTTGTTTCTTTTCACGTTTCTTTGCAAGACAGTCTTACAAGAAAAAAAACACTGCTCCTGTTTAAAAAGAAGACGAAACTGATGGTGAATGTTCCTGTTAAGGTGGTTGCTTGCGAGAGAGAGAGAGAGAAAATGATGATGATGTCGATGATGATATTGTTGATCTGACGATGTTTTTTATTCTTGATGAGTCTACTTTGTCTTTGCTACGAATAAAAAAAACAACATATGAAAAAAAAAGTATACGAAAAAGTATGTTTATTTTTGTATAAGAATTTTTTATATCAAGTTTTTGTTTAGGGAGAGACATTGATTGGTAGTGTGTCCGTTTTCTGTGACATAGGTATAGTGTTAGAAAAGGCGCATATGAAAATGAATAATATGCGGTGCACACATGCATAATTTTCTTTTAAAAGAGCAAACTGTATATGCATAATATATTTTTCTTGATACATGTTTCTTCTTTTTCTTCACTCAGGTGAACACCGAGAAGAAGGATGTACATAACAGCTTTGGTACAGTTTCTTAAAGAGTGCCTATTTTATATAAGAAATGATATGGATTTTTTACCTGTGCATGTTATTTTTTCATATGAAGTACGAGGGAAAGAGCTTAAAAGTTTACAGGAAAAAAAAAATCTCCTCATCCGTCCGGCTGTCTCCCGTGTACATACAAAATGGATCTGTACAATAAAATAAATAAAAAAAGATTTTTCCATTTACCTTATGCTGCTCTGATGGATTTTGTTTCTCGCGTCTCTGAACAATATTCAGTACGAGAAGCGAGAGCCTTTGTTCTCTGTTCCACAACGGCTCCTCTACATAGGCCGTGGAGAAGTTCATACCATTCACAACAATCATTTTGGTAATTATTATGCTGTATGTAAGGGATTGCATGCATATCCTGATTGTTGTGCTACTTGTAAAATCTCATGCTAGAAGCAAAACTTGTATCTTTTCCCTTTAATAATAAGGTAAAATCAGCAAAAGGAACGAAACATGAAGCTCAAGTTAAGCTTAGCGAAAAAAAGAATTGAAATATGTTTTTTTTAAGGGAAAGGGAACATTTTTTTTTCGTCAGGTTTAACAATTGCAAGATAGGGATGGAAAAGACGCGAGCGAGCCAGAGAGCAATGCACTGATGAAGCTTATATAGTCCCTCATCCACAAGTTGCACCAGTAAAAGAAACATGTAATCACTTTTTTTTCTGTAGGAACAAGAAAACCAGTCAGGATCATCGTAGGGAGAATGTAAAGGTAAGAAGAAGAAATGAAGTTCTAAAAACGACAAAAAAAAAAACAACCACCACCACCAGCATCATGATCAAAGCAACAATGAACTCTACGAAAGACAGGAGGAGGAAAGGGTGTACAGGAAAAAAAAATCTTCATGAAACATGTTTGTGTGATGCTGTTGCTGCAAAAAGATTAGTCTTTTTGGTAGGAGGAGGAGGTTTTGTAGCGGTGATTGTTCAAGAAACGAAAACCCTACAAACCCCCTTGTCGTTGTATGATCAAGATGTGCGCAGACCCAGAGAGACAGACACGGAGCTTCCCATACATGTCTTGAGAATATGCAAGTCAACAATAAGAAGTTTTTTTTTTTACTTTTTGGGTTGATGGGTTGGAATGGATGAAAAAAAAACGCTCGATTGTTGGAGTGTAGCGGATGTTTTTTTTTGGCTTTAGGAAGGGGGGACGAAATGTTGTATAGGAGAAAATGATGTGGTCATAGAGTTACCTGTATGAAATCATGATATGGATGTATATTTAAAATTATTATAGTAAAAGGCAGCAACAAAGGTGTTGAAGGTAGTGGCCTGGCCGCGAAACAGGAAATTATTAAGATTTGAGTGTGACTTCAAAAAAATTCTTGTTTTTCCACATCCTCTCTAGAAGCTCGAGAGAGAGAGAGAGAGAGAAATGGTTATCACGTAATGTGTGAGTGAATTGCGTTGATTTTTTTGCTCTGAATTTAACATATTTTTGCGTTGAGATTATGTACAACAGCTTTTTCCGTTGCTCTTGAAATTCAGGTTCGTAAGAGAAATAATAAAATAAGAAATGTACAAGTGGTCTAGATGTATGTAGAAGACGAAGAAATAATATGATGATGATATTTTGATGATGATGACGATGACACAGGTAATTCCTCCGCGCAGTTAAGCTAGATATAAGAGAGAGAGAGAGAGAGAGAATTCGATGTAGGCTTAGGATTTGTAATAACATGACGAGGCGATTGATCTTTTGTGTGGTATGAACGAGTATGGGGGGATCCTCGTTTTTTTTTCTACACGGATATGTTCCCAATTTCCAAATCAGCCAAGTGAAACCGTTTGGTTTTCGTTTGGATATGAGTGAAACAAAGAATAAGAAAATGGTGAATGTTTTTTTTTCTACACGGATATGTTCCCAATTTCCAAATCAGCCAAGTGAAACCGTTTGGTTTTCGTTTGGATATGAGTGAAACAAAGAATAAGAAAAAGAAAATGGTGAATGGTGATAGTGTGTACTGCAATGGCGATATGAATGTTCTTTTAGGTATGTTCCTTTCGCTTCTTGAGGTCGTCAGTCGTCAGTCGCCATGGCTATATGGCTTGTTTTTTTTCTGCTGCGTTTTAGTAGAACGGATTTTACGAAGGCACACCAACTAAAGTACATAAATGATGACGATGAAAAAAAATGTAGTTTGGGTTGCTGCTACTAAACTGATGAGTTCATAAACTTGATACACATATGAAATAAAATACGAAGGCGACCAGTGACCAGTTTAGAATATTTTTGTTTTCTTGACTTCAAAACAATTTTCGCTTGCCCTGAAACTTTCGATAAACAGGATAAGGGTAATGTCCAAAAAATGATTGATTCGAGATAGGAATTTCGAGCAAACTTTGAGTAAACCAAAGTCGCGCATTGAAGTGGACGCGTAGCAAAGATTTTCGAAGGTTGAGAGAGAGAAAACGCCATGGGCTTTTGAAATGGAAATATGCGCGATGGATTTCTTTTTACAGGTGCGCTTGTGTGAGGCTGCAGAATGTGAACCTTGGTTTTGCGAACGCACAATTTTATGAGCAGAAGTTAACTTTATTTTTTCATATCAAGTGGACGCGTAGCAAAGATTTTCGAAGGTTGAGAGAGAAAACGCCATGGGCTTTTGAAATGGAAATATGCGCGATGGATTTCTTTTTACAGGTGCGCTTGTGCGAGGCTGCAGAATGTGAACCTTGGTTTTGCGAACGCACAATTTTATGAACAGAAGTTAACTTTATTTTTTCATACAAAAAACTGTAAAATCATTTGATAAGGTTTATTTCTCGAAGACTTTTGAGTACTAGAATTAGTTGCAATTGTAAGGGTAATACATAGATAGATAGACACGTATGGCGTTTGACTGTTTCTTAAATGAACACGGGTGGAAATTTACTGCCCATTAAAAAACGTACTGTTATGGACTTTCAAGAGAAAACTGTGACTAATGCCATGGAACCACCCTGCGTTTTTGTTGCGTTTGCGTAGCTCATGCAACAGGTCCAATAGATTTACTTTTTCTTTGTATTTTCTTGAGTAAATCTCGGATTGTATCATAGTGGGAAGCATCAGAAATAATTGTTTAATACTTGGAAAGATGGTTATAGGCTGTCATACTCGCTTGTCATGACCAGCTTGTCTGCTCTCTCATAGACACCTGCAAGGAACAAAATCCGACGAGAATTCTCTACCAAGAATTATAAATTTTCAGGGAACACAATCTTGAGCGTATTTGCAGTTTACTAGGCACGCAAACCCAGGCGTAAGTATAACTTTTTCCGCCTTTCCTACACAAAATGACGACAAATAACAAACGTGTTTAATCAAACGTAAAATAAGTAACATACGTCAGGTCAGAGTAAAAATGTTAACACTCGCGTAAGTTGACATTCGGTTGCGCATGTAATCGACTATCTGAAAAAGATAATGTTTGTTTGCTATTGCACTTGACAGGACAAACATCTCATCATCGTTCAATTAAGTTTAACTCTGAGTTTCTACGTGCAACGTTCACTCTTGTCTGGAAGAAATGAATATGTGAACATGATCATCATGATCCTTGTGCAATTTTTAAATAAGCACACAAAAAACACCATATGCTGGCTTAGAGTTGGAACTACATGGAATGCATTCCAATTATAAAACCATTCCCAATTCACACATAATGCGCACGATATATTCATCCAGCTATATGTATTGAATTACTAATCAATTGGACAGGTTTTTCATGGAAAGCATTAAAGTCATTCTTCTCATGGGGTTTTGTTCATAGAACTCCATAGCATGCGGCAATTTATTACTCAAGTTTCGAGTTTTTTTTTATCATTTTACCACGTATGGAACAAGGACAAAATTACACTCTCGCAAAATACTTTTTTGGCCATGCTTACGTGGTTTATTTTAAAAAAATTATACGAAAGCAATGACGTAATGGACACCGAAAACACACACGCGCTCCTGGGTAGCTCCTCATGTCCCACGTCATCCTCCAACTTCCAAGGTTAATTCCAATGGAAACGAAAAATAAAAATCAAGCTGAGCTCAATCCTAGTT
>VICI01002147.1:0-18008 GCA_019593645.1 Akabosia matsudoensis | reverse complement strand
ATTTTTTGTTATGTACCAGGTTTTGTTTCTATCAGATACTAACTGAAGATATTTCAGAAAATTCTCATTCAGTGGCCCCTCCAAAAATGCATGTTAGAGAGGTCAGTTTTGTTCAGCTCTTTCAGTAGATCACGAATATGGTATTTGTTACTGGAATCCCATGCTAACTTTCGGAGAAATCTGACCTAACTGAAATTTCCCCTTTATGTCTAATCCGCGATAGCTTAAATATGTGGTACCCTTCTGTTAACGCGTAGGTTCATGAAAAAGCCTAAAAAGAAGCAAATTACCTCTAAAATACATGGAAGATCTAATTCCAACGGTCAACGGGCGATATAGGTTGTTTGTTCCAGTAGATAAAATTAACCCCAATGGCTACATGGGAACAAAACCTGGCAGTAAACAAGTAATATTTTGTCACAGTGCTTCAATGAGGTTTTCTACGTCCATATCTCTATATAGTCCTAGTATCTACCAATTTATGGCCACTTTCAATTTTTAGTTTGTTATTACAGCTTACAACTACACTCAACCATGAACCACCTGGATCAGGTACGCGAATTTATTTCCTCGTTATGTATCTCATCATTTGCAGCGTTGTGAATTTGCTAATGGAACATGGTTCTGTTTACTGATTTTATGCATGCTATGATGATAAAATAGAAGCGTTCATTATTAGCGTTAGATAACATTTTGCGACTACGCGTTGATAAGCAAAAAGCAGGATAGATAAGGCATTCACCAAAATTTGGCATTGTCTGTAGAATTTCTGCAGTTAGGTTATTAGGTAAAATGTTGTTTTTACGATTTCAGTATTATATATCATGTTGAATATTGTGATGAACTGATGCAGACAAAATAACTTTTTAGAAATTGCTCATCGGCTTGACTTTATTCAACGGGTACAAACGAACTCGGTTAGTTAACATAAAACATTGCATTAAAAATGTATATAAGAGTTAAGAAGCATCGTTATCAAGATTCTCGGAAGGAGGCTCTTCGTTATGTGAGTCGTCTACGTGAAGATATGGAAAGTCCATGTAATCTGGATCCAGGTACACCCTGGTGGAACAGTCATCTTCTCCTAAACAAAATTTAAAAAATGAGCCTTTTTTGGTTGAGGTCACTGTTTCCGTTACTATTTTTAAAAAATACGTACGGTTAGGGCAAACGTTGACACATGGAGTGGTATCATCAAATAGTGGAAGTTGTGGAACTGCGCTGGTCTCGTCTTCGATGGCTTCATTTTCAATTGGGTCGTTGTTTTGAGCAGTAGAACCCTGGCCAGAAATATTATTTTCGTAGTTGACTGTTGTGCTTTGCCCATCATCTCGAGGGAAAAGGGGCTGAGGTACTTCTGCTGGAGTCATTCCACCTCTGTCTTCATCCTCTCCTCGCTGTAAGCTCCCTGGAAGCGCTAATTCGTCCTCATGAAGAGAAAACATGTTAAACAAATCTTGTCCCATTTCTTCGGTCACTCCAATTTCGCGAAAAAAGGCTCTGCTGTCTTCACTCAAACTACTTGGCAAAACAGTCAATCGATGAGAGCTTCCGTTTATAGCCTCAGTGCACCGGACTCTGAGATAATTTATCATTTCTTCGTCATCGCTGCTGTCATCGTCCAACTCTGCACCTTCAGCAGTTCCAATTCCGACATGAGTTGTGTTGGGTCTTTGTTGGGTGCGTGAGCTGTTTGCTGGATGAGCGGTTTGGCGGAGTTGCTCTGCGGCCAGTGTTCTCCGTTCGGCCACATTGATCCTGGCAGTTATTCTCGGACCTGGTCCATTTCCTCCCTCCAATTCGTTCCAAATGTCATAATTCAGCGGATTATTGAGGATGGAAGTCTCCTCCTCCCAGGTTTGGTACATATCTCTGTCCTCTTGGCTGTACTGGTTGGACTCGGATACAGTTCCAGACTCGCCAGTTTGCGGAGCATTCGTAGGACCGTTGCCACCTTGAACTTGCTGCAATCTCAGTCGCAATCCGTCAAACGCCTCTTCTAGGGACGCTTGAAGTGACGCAGTGCGTTGTGCAATCGTGGCCACATCTACAGATGCTGGGACTGCTGGTTGTGGTGGTTCCACTACGGTGGACGTTTCCCGCCAGAAGCGTCGTACGAAACACGCTGATTCATCTTCAGGGTCACCATATTGTAACTTGTCCAGGATTTTTCTCGCGGCGGCCGCTTTTTCGTCACAACTTGTCAGCCCAACTTCTACATAAGGTTTCGCTGGAGTTGCCGGTGGAGCGTTGTCGAATTTCGCTGTTGGCTTGTAGGAAGGTGTCTGGCCTGCATTTCTTCCCTCTCCTCCACAGTCTCCAGACCCACCACCTTGGGCTACAGTTGCAACCGTAAAAGGCCTAGAATAATACGTGAGGCGTTCTCTTAAATACGAAGGTACTGAATCAGAATTTAGTAGTTCTTCTCTAGCAGCCTCCGATTGTGAATCAGCGTCATCACCGACCGTCCCAGGTCCACCACCAGACTCCAAAAATTGGATAGTCTCTTCACGAATCCTCACCAACTCTGCCAAATCGTTTTCTAAACTGCTGAAAATGTTGTTGTGAATGCGACGAACACGATCAACATCCGCTGATTCCGTCATACTAGCCAAACTGGAATTATCTCCGGCATCTTCTTCAGGTACATGTCCAACTGTTTCAGTAGCCGACGAGGTGTCTCTATCGTGGAGTAATTTATAAATTCACGACGGTCAATGCAGTGGAGTTTTGATTGATTTTCTCAAGTTACCCCATCACGGCTCTCGTGGATGCATTTTCACTAGCCGTGTCGGAAAGACTTGTAGCCGTGCTTGAACTAGCGATATCTCCGTTTCCGGCTACTGTTCGTGATCCAGTTTGATCAATGTGGAGGACCAGACTTCCTCCTACTAATCCGATTGGATAGGAACGACCCTCGTCGTCGTCATCATCATCGTCATTGTCTAAATCCAGCGAGTCAGAGTCATTCGATTCGTATCCATGCTCCAGCTCAAACCCGGACGATTGTGAACGGGACCCGTCTACACTGTTCGTTTCGTCATCTTGGATGTCTGACATATTTTTCCTCAAATCTCCAGCTCACCACAAATGGTCAACTTCTGCGCATTTGTTTTTATTCTAATTCTCTCTAATTTACTCTAATAATTTACTCCTTCACAAGTGGAATGTTTGTGAATAAAGAGAAATACTCTAATTTTATTCGCCGTATTTCTAAATTAAGGCCTCGAGGTCACGGACGCCACGGATCACCACTGGATTACAGAATCGCCAATTTCAATGCCATTTCAATTTATGCCATTTTCGCTATGTGTACTTTGTTTGCCCAACATTTTGAACGCAACCTTGATGTTTCCACGACAAGCAGATTTGTTTTTAGTGTAGTTTATAAAATTAAAATTTTGCCGAAAACTGCCTCAAGACAGATACAATTCAATTTTCCTAAATATTTAGTTTCAAAAAGTCAAACAGTCTTCCTACTGGTATTTACAAGAAATTTGTTAGCACAACAAAATAAAATTTAGCTTAGCTTAGAATAATATGACTAGAACTACGACTTTGATGTATTTTTGCGTTTCGTCTAGTTTTGAGGCTTCTCTTTAAGCTTTTGTTGGAAATCGTCTTTATATCTCTCACGCAGTTTGTCAACTTCCTCCATCATGATTTGATACTTGTCCTGAAACATACAAATGCACGCTTTTTATTGTTTCTGTCGGGTCATATTTGTTTCGATATTTATATGCAGCACATACTTCACAACTTTGTCCATTAAGCACAGAAATCACACAAACGGGGGTTTTGATCCGAATCGGCTTCCCCAAATTGTACTTACTTCCACAGAACAGGTACGGTACGTTGTTGCCCTTTGCTAGGGCTATAATTTGAGCAACTTTCTCATCCAAACCACCTAAAATATCCAGATAAAATCACCATTAAAATAAAGATTGTTTGCTGAACACCAGTTCTGCCGGTCCTAACCTGGCTCGGGATTCCTTTCGATATCTGCTGCAATTATTAGCAGCTGAACCTTGTTCAGACTTAGGTAGCTCAGCGCCTCTTTGATTCCTTGGACAAATCGCCGTTTAATCTTAAACTTAATTGGGTCTGTGTGATACAAGCGGTCTTGGAACCTGAACAGCTCTGTCAAGTACTGCATCACAAAATGAAAGAGCTCCTTGGACGTGTACATGTCGCAGTAGTCCCTGAACTTCCTGTTGTGCATGGCTGCCTTGACAAAAGCGACGGATTCAGATGCAAGTTCGTCTTTAACAGTCAGTTTGGATACTTGATTGAGTAATTTGGCGTAAACATTAGTGTCCTCCTCTGCTTTCACATTAGTGTCCCCATCTTCAACTTTTTCCTCTTGTTCTGTGTCAATCTGAGCATCCTCAACAGGTTCTGCTTTGACCACGTCGAATGGAAGATGCGGCTCAATTTTCTCCTCTTTTTCTCCAGCGATTCCGGGA
Organism: Akabosia matsudoensis; assembly: GCA_019593645.1. Lineage (NCBI taxonomy): Eukaryota > Metazoa > Arthropoda > Collembola > Entomobryomorpha > Paronellidae > Akabosia > Akabosia matsudoensis. The sequence continues at coordinate 13,542 of VICI01002147.1, read as the reverse complement.
GGGGATCCTTCATTTGATTCTTGTTCAAGTAATGACTTGCGAAGCGCCCTGCTTTTCAGCACTGATAGTTTCAGCTTTGTTGGTCTTTTCTTTTTTACCCTAATTTTTCCACGGCTGATGAGACCAGGCCCAGATGAGTCAAGCTGGTTTCCAGTCGTAACTTTTACATTTTCCCGTAGGGAATGAAGTTTTGCCGTTTTTCTGGATTCTTTGTCTCTTTGTTTTGTTACAATCAAGGCACTCACATCGATAACCATCGGCTGCAAAGATTTCTTCCCTTTAGGCGCAGGAGGGGCCACGGGAGGAGGTGGTGCTGGGGTTTCAGCTGCTTGAGAGGTGGTTGGGACATTACTATCAAGGACGCGATTAGATGGAGGAGGGTGGGCTGCAACTGAACTGTACGAGATTTTAGATCCTCCCAAGGAAAGAGAGGGAAACTCGTCGAAAGCTCTGATTGGGGCTGGGGAGGGAAGAGAATCATCATTTGATGTGACAAGCTCTCGCCGAGGAGCAGGCTTCGCCTTAGGTTGGGGATTTTGTAGCTGACGAATTACGTCTGGAGACACGAAGTGAATGTGGGAGTCTTTGTTTTGATACAAAGCCTGATAAAACTTCTCCTCACGCTTTTTCCGACGAGCTTCCTTGTTTCCTGTGCGTTTCTTTTTGGGGGCGGCTGAAGAGGCTTCTTGTGTACTCGAAGAAGGGGCCTGAGGAGATGGTGTCACAGGACATGATGTAGGGCCAGGCGTTAATGGTACAGAAGTTTGAGTCAGGGAGGCACTCTGGCTAACGCTCGTGTCAGGTGCTGCTTGCGAAATCTTACCGAGCACTTTGTCCACTAGAGTGCGAGGGTCATTTTGATTGGTGCTGGATCCTAGCTTTTGATTAGGCCCTACTTTGAACCATAAAACAAAACCAAATCAAAGTAAATTCCATAAAGTCGGAGAGAGGTTAATTGTGAAAAATTTTACCGTTAGGATTTCCCCCGCCGGTCTTGAATGGCTTTCTCCCGCTTGCACTTGGCCTGTGCGAGGGCCTACTTTGTCCTTTGTCACCAGGTTTCGTCCTAAAGTTAGACGCTGTGGAACGGTTCTGAAATATTTGTGTAGACTTGTTTGAGTTTGACTTGGAAGGTCCACTTTTAAGAGCTGGGTCAGGTCCCTGCTTGATATGAAGGAGGTTATCGAAACCCTCCTTTTTAAGGCGCGACTTACTATTAACAACGACCCACTCACTTGTCTCAGACGACATAATTATTCGTCAAGTCTTTTATAAACTAAACACTTATGCCTGATCCCACTCAACAAGATTGTAAACAAAAAGCCATCTTCAAAGTAAATAGTAAACAGCTGATCAGCTACTCCTTTCTTGAGCAAACTATCTCAAAGCACGTGGATTATGAAGTTAGAGGACGATAAAATAAATATCATTTTCTTTGCAAACGAAGGTCAAAGTTTAGCGGAGTTGATAATTTCTAATTTATTTTTGATTCAGTCCGTCAATTTCTAAGCAATGTTTACATAGATTTTCTGTACATCAGGATGTTCTGATATTTTACTGAATAATTTGTTAGCCAACTCCATTTCTTCATCTGGAAGATCTGCCCATTTGTTCGGAACGTAGGACACCTCCCCGTGAACTATAGTATACTCCAGTTTTTCCAAAGCCCCTTTCACCCGCAAAAACGCACTAGGTTCCGTTACAAACTCAAAAACAGTTCCAAACTCCGGATGATCTTGTTGAAAAGTAACATCATTAGCTCCAGCTTCTATGGCGTGCATTGTGGCATCGTCAAGGGTGTCTTCGGACGCAGATTTCCCTCCAATTTGGGAGCAGTAGAGAAGGCCCTTGTGGTCAAACATGTACAAAATTGATTCATCTAAAACAACCCCTTTTCCTTTCCTGATCACTGTATTTAGCTCTTGCTTAGTTTTTGTCACATTCGGAGACTCGATGTCAATGAGCATGATACAGTTGCCAGGACCCCGGATGGGATAAATACAGCTGCTGTTATCTTTCGTCGATTGAAGCTTTTGAAGGTTTCTCTCGATAGACGCCATTGGCAGTTTGGCTTCTTTCACTTGCGCAATTACCTGGGCTAATTTGGCGTTTTGCTTGGGATCGGCACTACCATGTTCTGTAAAATGAAATCCAAGCGTACTTTGATTGTTGATCAGCAACAAAAGTAAACTTGGATTTATAAAACATTCACGGCTTCATTGAGTGGCTCACCTTTAATGGCAGCCTTCATAAAATTGAAAAACTTGGTCAGTTCCTTAGCTCTAGCTTGATCATTCGCTTGTTTCACGTGGCGAATGTTTGCCCATTTGCTGTGACCCGCGAATCTCTTCGCATCAACTAGAACATAGACGGTCAAGGTCATGTAAAATTTATGAAAACTTAGGTTTAAAGTCATTTAAATGGAAATTTAAAGTTGAATCTTACAAAAGACAGAATAATCCCCGGAGCGAATCTGACACCGGTCTGTATTCCATCCGGTGGAGCTACTAAATGTGGAGCAACTTAAACACAGTACATGCTTGGGATTTAACGACTGGCGTAGCAACCGCCATGATAGTTTGTGTAACACCGACATAGTTTAAAAATTAAAAGAGTTTGAAGCCGAGAGCCGAGACTGGATAAACAAATGTACACTCCTAATCTGGCAACCCAGATGATTCTCTGACAAGGTACACGCTTATCAAGTTACCCCACAAAATCCTGGTGACTTGAAGTGGTTCCTCGTTAAATATGTAAATATTCAGCGCTTATCACTGAGCAGGGCGTTGAGACGTTGTTTTGCAAAAAGGCAGAAAAACGTGTCGTGGAGTACAAAAAAAAATTGAAGGGAACTCGGAAAGAGCATCAGAGATGATGAGCGAGACAAACAGCAAACGTGTACTCGAGTCAGCAGCGAACATGCATTGAAAAAAAACAAATAGCGCAGGAAGTTAGACATCAGCAGACACTCGAGCAAAAAAACACACTAGGGTCTGTTTGAAACAGCAGGGTTGGCCAATCCCAAAGTGACGGAGCTTTCCACGGTGAATTCGTTATTGTCATGCCAACTAATTAATTTGAAATGAGCGGTTTCGCTTAGCAATCATGACTTTATAAAGGTTTGAAATGTTTTTAGACCTTTTCAAGGACACATAAATTTCGGTTGTTCGTCGTCTGCACAACTCTGCCACCTGATCAGTCCAAAAACAAGTCACAAAACGAAATGTTGTCGTGCTCTTACTCAGCCACCGACTAAGTTTTCCAAGCCAAGTTTACTTGTGTGTGTTCCTTTTTTGATAGGCGTCTAATCACAAGTTATAAAGTAGAAACAGTGTTTAAAAGTGTTCATTTTTTTGTTAGTTTCTACCGCCTTGCTTTACTCGGAATAACGGTGTCCTTAGTGGATCTGAAACAGGTGGGAGGAAACAGCACGCTTTTAAAAACACGGAGAAAAATGGAGAAGTCATGCGGAGGGCATATGGTGGTGAAAGGTGACGATAAACTGTAGCAAGTTGATATCTTACTGGTTACAGGTTAGAGCCATGTCCATTGCAAAGAATGCTTCTCGATTTGACTTCCTCCCTGACGATGCTGGGGATCCATTCCAAACGACGACTAAGAAGAGCAATGAAGAAGAGTAACAGTAGCGGGGGCGGAGACAAACAAAAGAATTCTAAAAAGAACGCCAATTCAGACAAGAAGCAGGTATTGTTTAAGGAACCGATATTGAATATCTAAGCTATTGGTGGCGATTAATCAATTGTTGAGTTTGGCCTCTAGCTTCAGAGTTTGGCGTTCGGCAGTGCAACGGAGGGGAAAAAGAAGGCTGCCAAGGCAACTGTGAATCAGCAGCAACCAAATGGCTGGGGTAAATGGTGAAACCGGAAATCCTCCGAAGCCTAGTCCTCCCGTAAATGTGCCAAGTTCACAAGAGAAAAACGGAAACTGCAGCGGCGAACGGCCGAAGGGCATGTCGAAGGAGCAATGGGAGGAGTGGCAGAAGCGAGACAATGATGTAAAGATTTTTTTTCCACACATGCATTCGGTTTGTAATTGTGCCGAAATAGATTTTTAGTTTTTAAATTTGTTTCTGTTACAGTTTGCCGATGAGTCTTACGCTGCCGACCTCCAAAGTGCACTACTCATGTCCAAGCTAGAATTCGACGTAGAGCAAAAGAATAAGCCACCCGCGAAGGGTAAGAAGAAGAAGCCTGTCGCAGTACCTCTTACTCAGTTCAATGCAATGCTAAGCGAGCCTGGACCATCGGCTAACTCGCACTCTGTGATGAATGGAAACATGCTCGGTCACAACAGCCATTTTCCCCAGTACAACCTGCTCATGCAGCAGCCTCCTCCTCCGAGTGAGACGGATGAAGACCTCGTTGAAAGGTTCCGAATGGAGGCCAAGCTGGAAATCGAACGGGAGCGACAGAAAGCTATGCAGCGTCAACTTCTTATGAGCAGGCCGGCTCCTCCACCTATTCAGCGACCTGGAGGAGCCCAACCATCTTCGCCATCGATTGGAGCGTCTAGTCCAATTGACGAGAAAGATCTACTCATCGGTCGTTTGACTGATGAAAACTTACACTTGAAAGGGGAAGTGGAGCTGCTTAAAGAGCGTGTCAAGGCAATCAACAATTATCTTCAGGCAGCTCAGGAAGGTAAACTAGTCCATCCTTTATGCAAACTCCTCTATTAACTAAGTATGTAACTTATGTCGTTAATTTATATTGTATTCCAGTTAAAGACAAAGCCAAACTGATCTACGAGTTAGAAACTATGACCAAGGCGAACAAGGACTTAAACGAGGAGCTGCGCCAGGTGCATTCGCAGTTGGAACAGGTCAGTTAAAGACAAAGCCAAACTGATCTACGAGTTAGAAACTATGACCAAGGCGAACAAGGACTTAAACGAGGAGCTGCGCCAGGTGCATTCGCAGTTGGAGCAGGAAAAGTCTCGATGCAGTGCTGCCATGTTAGAGCTTCGGAGGGTATTGGAGGTAAATTTTAAGATTAATTTTCTCAATACAGCTGGAGAAAAATGGATGTTTAAGGGAACAATTATATTTTTAATTTGTAGAATCGACGAAGGACTGTGACTGAAAGTATGCAACTCTTAAAGTAATCAACCGAGTATTTGCTAAAGCTGCTTAAAGTAGATCGACATTTTTCTTCGGTCTTTTTTTCATTGTATTCAATCAGTTTATTTCGTATCAAATAACCAAAGCAGTTAGTGTAACTTCGTGTTTATTTTAGTCGGACAAAATCTAGTTTTCGACTATGCGTTTAATTTGCGGATGTTTTTGCGTGTTACGTAATTTAAATTAATTAATTTCCAGAAATCCAAACAAATATTCAGTCTCTCATTTTCCTCTATTAGTTATCCTTCTACACGATTTTTTGTTTACATGTAAATATTTGACGCAATCTTTGACAGTATTTATTTTTGTATGTTCATTTAACAGACTTGTGTGGACTGTTATATTAGATCTGTGAGAGGAAAATCAGCCTAGAGCAACTTCAAACATTAATTTAAGCGTGACTAACTTTTGTTAGTTCTCTGAATCAAAATACCTAATATCACAATGTTAAGATGAAATGTAAATGACTTTTTAACAAAAGATGCTAACTTGTAAACTTTCAAAGCGTTCTGTGAAGAAAGGTGTAATCAGGGATGGCACCTACTTTGCATGTTTAATTCGTATATCAAGTCAACAGAATGAACTTATAGCAATATTTGTGAGAATCAATAAAAAATATCTACCCCTTTAATGATCAGAATAAAAAATACTTCAACTTGAACCGGTACAAGCGTGTTCTTAATATTTGATTATAATCCAAAGTCTGTTTCAAGCATAACGAATTATAAGCGATTGTAGTAATGTTACCAGTCAATCAATCAATCGATCAATCAATCTCCGTCGAATTTATCAAATTAACGTTCATGAACAGCGGTAAACAGTATGTATTATCTTGTTCCAATGGAGATCAGCATGACCAGTCATATTCAGACCATTTTATTTTTATTTTAGCTGCAATTTTAGTTAGATCTTGTTTGTTCCAAGTTCGCGAACAAGTGACAAACCTTTTTCGGCAAGTTGGTGGTCAGCGTCGAAAAACCACGTCCTAAGTATAGTATCTATTCAATTTAGTGTTTGAGTGTTTAAAAATCTGATTTTCTTGAAACCGGATACTTCGTTCAAATTCAAAATGAGTAGACCTACTCCTCGGTGCAGAGGCATTTACATAACCATTTGTCTGCTATATTCACAACTCCAGCAAACTAGTTGTGAAGGCGTATCTCTGAGTAAGACTAGCTAAAAAAAAGCAAAATTTTATTATTAAATTTTCGCGCATAATTTAGTGAAATGCAAACTTATTTTCAGGCAAATTAAACATTGATAGCTCCAGGGTGACCGTGTCTGGGATCAGCTCGGGAGCTGCTATGGCCACACAGTTTCACTTTGCCCACTCGAGCGAAGTCTCCGGAGCAGGTTTATTTGCTGGTGGTGAGTTGGGTGCTTCCTTGCTTCCAAAGAATTGGAAATTTCGCTCATTCTTTGTTTTAGCATGAATGTTTTCTTCTGTTTTTACCATTTTATCAGTTCCGTTTATGTGTGGTTGGGGCGGACTGACTGCAGCCTACACTTGCATGGATACACCCCTACTTGTCAACGTGCCTTGGCTAATAACTGAAATTAGTTCAGTGGAGTCCGTTGGAAACATTGATTCTACTGGGAATCTTCATGGAAACAAGGTTTTCATATTCCACGGCAGTGCCGACAGCACTGTCCGTCCTGCCTCTGGACCAAACATTGAACGAATGTATCGTCACTATGGTGCCCAAATCAAGACCAAATTTGATTTAAAAGCTGAGCACGGCCAACCTACAGAAAACTACGGAGCAGCTTGCGACAAGAAGTCTGAGGAGTTTGGATTCATAAACAAATGCAGCTACCACGGCACTTTTGAAATGCTCAATCACCTCTACAACGGAAATTTAACTCGACCTGGTTCTCAGCCAGGTCACCTAGAGCCCCTCCAAATCTTCGACCAGTCAGAGTTCTTTAACTACAACCCAGCCATTTCTAGCATGGACGGCACTGGCTTTCTCTACGTGCCATCTCGGTGCAAATCTGGTGAAAGCTGTTCCCTCCACTTTGCCTTTCACGGGTGCAAACAATACCAGGGCGTAATTGGCGACACTTTCCCTACAAAATCTGGCTATCTTGAGGTAGCCGAGGAGAACAACATTGTTTTAATATTTCCCCAAACAGTTCCTCAACTACCTGGAAATCCAAATGGATGCTGGGACTGGTGGTAAGAAGTCTATTCACTTTCTCTTTACAAAAGAACGTCTCTCTTTTACTTTGCTTTCCCCCGAAAAAAAAAAATATCATTTTTGCCATTCTTTTTTTCTCCCAGGGGATACCTAACCAATCTGTTTCGTAAGTAAATTTTAACCTTGTCCAATATATTTATTTTTTGAACTGCTACATTTCTCTACTGATTCCTAGCTTCGTCCAAGTGTTTCCAACACAAAACTAAAAGTTTTTTATTTTACTTTAGCCAAAAAGAAATCCACTTTTATTTTCATCTCCTCATTACTGTTATCATTATTATGATGATGACGACAAACGCCATTGTAGTTTTTTGCTATTTAACAACATCTTCTTCTTTTTTTGCCACCCTCCCCTCAACCATGAATTTAACTCTATCGCTATTTTGTATCCTAAAGTAGAACCAGAAGAGTGAACAAAAACCATTGCATCTTTTTTTATACTGCAATCCTTTCCCTGGGAGATTTTTTTTTTTCTGAGAGAAAACCCATAATAATACGTGCCTTGCCCGTCTCCGCATAATGTGCAATAGTTTCCACATCAGTTCACTTTTTTCCTCTTTATCCCTTGAGCAACAACACAGTTCTAACAGCGGGGCATCCTCAAGAGAGCTTTCACTTAAAGCAAAGAGAGAGTTTTTTTTTCTTTTACGCTTCCTTTTCTCTTTTGCTTTTTCTATGAAAAAAATAGAAACAGTTTTTTTAAGGAAAAAAAAAGAGTTTATTCTAATATATTTTATACGTTAAGTAGTACAAGTGGCACGTAAGTAAGTAAAGCATCGAGAGTGAAAAAGAGAAAACACAGACGCTAAAAGAGAAAAAAAAAGAGAAACATGTCGGGGGTGGAACTTGTGTCGGCCAGAGTGAAAGTAAGTATTTAGGATAGTTCTTGATTTCGTTAGCAACTGCGGGTTGATCAGGTTATTGAAGATTTTCACCTTCAATTGCATTTAAAGTAGGGAAAAATATATACTTTTATATAAAAGTTGTATAAATATTTTCAAAAAAATGTACAGTTTAGCTATGCTCTGTGGTTGTGTTTGTGATGTATGTATGTACATGTCTTTTGTAGATTTTTATGAGTGTTGGCGTAAGTATTTTTGATTGCGGTGTAGATGCTTTTCTCTGGATTTTTTCTGAGTCGCACCCCTTTCGTTTCTCTCTCTCTCTCTCTCTCTCTCTCTCTCATCACAAAATATCTATCCGCATAAACTGTGTGGCTTGTTATATCAAGATTGTTGCTTGCTTACCTTTTTATTCGTATTCAAAAAAAATTTTTTTTTTGTTGTTGTTGGAACGTTCAAGTGATAAAAAAAGAAAGGCAGAAAATGAAATAGGAAGAGTAGACCCGCCAAAGCACACGATAATATTATTCCAATATGTATATTACTCAGGAAATGGAGAGGAAAAAGGTGTAATAAAAGAGAATGACACGACTATGAAAATGTTTTTTGGCTTCCAAAGAGAAAGTATTCACAGATTTGCCAGGAAAGGTAATATATTTAACGAGTGTGCACACACATACAACAGAATAAAAAATAAACGGACCACCGTTGCTGCCACCAAAAAAAAACTACCTGCACCGCTAGAAAGAAAAAATTATTTTATGAATTGTTTTGTTCAAGTACTTGTTTTGTATGTAAAAAAATATATTCTCATCCTCATCCCTTTTTTTATAAATAATTCTTTCCAAGTAAATCCTCGAATATTTTTTTTTGTGTATGCTTCGCTTAACATCACAAGGCTTTAATGGGGCTTTGTTCGCTTTTTACTCAAAAATATGGAGGTTTCTTTTTGAGTGATGTTTGCTGGAAATATGTTTGAGAGCACACCTTTCAAAAAAAAATATATATAAGTAGGAGAGGAAAAGTGATTATGGGAAAATAACGCTGAGTTGGAAATACTTGGAAAAGATTCAAGTGGAGAAAGTCCAATTCAATTATGATTTTTTTGTTCGCATGTTTTTTTCTCTCAAACAATGTTTTTTACAGCGACCAAACACGGGAATCAAATATTGGCCGTTTACAGAATGATGAAGCGGGTCATAGAAGGATGAGGAAAATCAGAAACTAACTGTGATTTGAGATAATTATTATGAGTGTAATTAAAATAATATGGTTTTTATATAGTCTACTAATTATTAGTTTTGGATGTGTTGCGTAGATTGGTAGAAAATGTTTTATGATAGAAGGATGAGGAAATTCAGAAACTAACTGTGATTTGAGATAATTATTATGAGTGTAATTAAAATAATATGGTTTTTATATAGTCTACTAATTATTAGTTTTGGATGTGTTGCGTAGATTGGTAGAAAAGGTTTTATGAACTGCACTTAACTTCTTCTTTTTTTCTTTTTGGAAATAAATAGCGCGAGGGGGAAGAAGAGCGTAACGAAAAGAAAAGACGTAATGAAAAAAAACCGTGGAGATTGAGAGGAAATGTAAATAATGTTATGTGAAAAGATAAGGGAAATGGAAAGATGAATGCCAGAAAAAATACAAGTGGGGATTGCATATGAATATCTAGTTCTCTTATGGCTACCAGGGATGTCCAGTCCGTATAACTCAGTTATCAATGATTAAGTAGCTGTTAAGAGATAATTTCTACGAATGCGAGTTGATTTTTATGGGTAATTTAATTGAAAAAAAAGAACAAATTGGAATTAATTGGGATCCCTGAAAACGAAATAAAGAATCCCGAGTTGAAGTGCTCCCAACGATTATTATTTGAATTCTCAGGTGGTCTTCCTAACCCTACAGTTAAGAGCGTGTCTTCCACGAAAATTGTTGTACAAATGAAAAAACGCTCGACTTATTCCTTTTTTTTCTCTGGAAGTTATACAAAAGAAATTTATTATTATTTTAGTAAAACGACATGGTATTTTGTCGCCGACTAAATGTAAAGACGAACACACTTAATCTCGGATGTATTCAGAGAAAAATAAATAAACGTTTTTTCATGAGACATTTAATATGTATGTATTCATATTACACTTTCTCCTCAAGGCGCTACTACGGGTAAGTAACTCCGTCTCTGTTTCTTCTTTTTTTCTGCGGAAATAGAAAAGCTAAATACTTGCTCAGGAATGAAAAAAAAATAGACACAAAAGATGAAGGAGCAAAAAGAATTTAGCTCGGAAATAAGGAAATTTGTTCGTTTTCTCTTAACTTTTTTTGACCAATTTGTCGAATTGGCAGGTTTACTAATTTCCGTGACGGATTTGTGTCTTGGTGGTTTTAATTTTGTAGCAATAAATAGACAGGAAATTTCGCGTTTTTGCTCTGAAACCCAAGAAAAAGTATGGCCGACAAGGTAAAGATTCTTAGTTTTTTTCTCCTAGTAAATGAAAGTCAGACAAACTTGAGTAGTGTTGGCAATATTATGTTACTTACAATAATTCCTTGCTTTCTCAACTTTCTCTTCATCATTCCCAGCTATCTTTTTATTACGAAAAAAAAAAAAAACAGATTGCATAGTGCAAATGAATCAAAATCAGAGAAGACTCAGAATTAAAATGAAGATGCTTTTTCCTCTGTCAGCGCCAGCTGTGGCTTTTTCTCCTTTTTTAATCGTTTTTATTCCACAAGAGCGAGATGATGAATGCTTTAGAAAGTTGTCAAGAAAAGGAAGAAGAAAAAGTTAGGAAAGACGAGGAAGCAGAAGGATAATAATAATAAATAGAAGCACACACACAGACTAGCTCAAAAAAGAAAAGATCACTTTTTTTTAGCTCCTAAAGAATCCCAGAATCCCCGGGAAAATTTTACGCGAGTGACTTGGAGTAAAGCTTTTCACATCCCTTTTTAGCCTGCATTACACTAGCGCGTGTATCAACTTTTGGCTGGGTTATTTAACAGGAAAACTCATCAGTGTTGGATTGATTGCTAAATTAAGTCAATTCTTTGTCATTTCCATGGGAAAAAAGGAACCATTTAATTTCGCTTAATTTTGTGTGCGGCTCTGGTTGGATTCTCGACTCTCTTTCTCTCCCCCGAGTTAGTTTTAGGAAAGAGAAAAAGTATAGCAAAAGTGAATTGGTGGTTAATGACAAGTTTGTCGCTTTGTTATGCAAATTACTAATGGCTTGTGTAGGTTTTCGCATAAAAAGAAAAGGAAAAAGTTTTTTTTTTTATTGAATACCTTCAGCCATCTCATCAATCTCATTCAAAACTGCAGATGAGTCAGAAAATGAAGGAATGACGTCTGCTGTTTATCAACTTTGGTATAGTTTATACATTCAAGTTAATTTAGAGTAGAGCTGGAAAATTGTGTAGAAATTGTATTGTTATAATTATGTAAATGAAATAAAAAGTAATTCAATATGCAATTAACCTCAGAAGAGAGAAAGTGCTGAGAAAATTATGTTTTTCATGTGTGCAGCCTTAATTATTCGTAACTGCGTCATTCCCACTTTCCCTTCAATTGAAAATAATGTGGTACGTACGTGGGCACTTTAAAAACGAGCGTACAACAAGGAACAGAGTGCTACACTATATTACATATAGTAATTGCAATTTTTCACACACGCGTCCATATTTTAAGCATCATCTTTGCATTGAAAACAAGTGGATTTGGATGATGAAGCTCTTGCCTGGCCAGCCATACCCAGGGGAAGAGTTTTTTTTTTATGTGTGTGTGTGTGACTAAGTTATGGAACGAGTAATTTGTAATTGTAGTAGCATGCTGGCGAGAAGATTTGTAATTAAACTGAAAGCATTCCATTTCTATTAATGAGACCATCTCATTTCACATTTGGTTACTTGTTTTTTAAGCAAAGCCAGTCCTGTGGTGAAGAGAATAAAAATTATTACGCTGCTGACAAATTTTCCATTTTTACCTTACATATTTCAATTACATTCAAACAAAGAGAGGAAAAATATAATATGTTCTCCATCCAGAGAAAACTCAAGGCTTGTGTACTAATTGAAAGTGTGTTCTTACATTTTAGCAATTACTTGGAAACGAGGGAAACAATAGGGAACCAGTGTGTTTCCAATTAAAGGTGAAATCATCACGGGCATAATTTTTTCTCTCTCTCCCTTGTTTCTACGAAAGCTTCCATGGAAATTATAATTTTCTTCGTAGTTAATCCTTCATAAAACGTAAATACAGTGTGCACAGCACACTAAGAAAAATAATAATCACTAATTATCTCATGCAACAACGTTGGCAGTCTTACGTTTTTCTTCCGTGTAAAGGAATTGTGAGAAGGATAAATTGGAAGAGAGAAATGGAATAATAGGCGTGTTTTTTTTTTTCAAGAAAGAAAACAGATGGAATACTCAGTCGCCTTTCTTTTAAGAAAAATGTAAAACGAAAAAGGAACTATGAGATTGAGTAATATGCAGAGTTTTAAATGTGTGTATATATATATCTGTTCTTAACTTGCAAATTCACTAACTAACCAGTCTAATATGCATATTCTCAAGTATCAACTTGTTAAACGGAGGAAAGAGACAAACGAAGCTAATGTCTTGAAAGACTCGAGAAAAAAAAAATCTCATCTCGCCACCACCATGTACTTTCACTCTCATCCAACCATACCAAAATGAGTTTTTATTTGATATAAAAAAAAACTATACTATTACGAGAAAACTAAAGCCTGTTCCCTTTTTTTATTCACTTCTCGCGTCTTAAAAAGATTCTTTACATAAAACAGTTTTTCTTTAAAAAAAAAAAGAGAAGAGACTGCACATCCTTTCCTGCAATAATAATACAACTTGCATAATAGTTTTTTTTTTCTCTCTTGGTGAAATAGGATAGTTGTTATTTGCTCGCTCATCTTCTCAGATTATAAAAAAAAAGAAGCCGGTTTTTTTTGCCAGCAAGCAAAGACAGCTTTCTCTAAAGCCGTCGTAGAAAAACCCATTACGACTACTTATAATAATAGTAATGATGATGATAATAATAGCGAATACAGGAGCAAGATCGTTCTATAAAGCTTTTTTTTTCTCGCTGAATACTTTCTCCCCTAGATTTTTAGTAGCAATCTAAACAAGACAAACGCAATAGACACAGCGGCTTGAATAAAGAAGGTCGACAGTGTTTATGGAGAGCGTAGAGATTTTTTAAAAGAAAGAAAATGAATACTGAAGCTATCCTTTTCTCGAGTTAGTCGTTACTTTGCTTAGATGATAATAATTAGATCGGGGATAAAATTCGGAGAAGAGAAGAAAAAAAAAAGCCAAGTTCTTTTTTTTTTTT
>VICI01002146.1:0-18013 GCA_019593645.1 Akabosia matsudoensis | reverse complement strand
TGACTGGCATGTGAATTAAAGGTTACATTTTCATCAAATATTATACCGAGTATTTTGTGTTCTTTTACACGCTCAATTACAGTGTTATTGATTTTAATTTCTATTGAAAGATTATTAAGAACAGACTGTTTACCAACAACAAGCATTTTCGTTTTATCAACATTAAGCCTAATGTTATTAGTGCATAACCATTTGTATATGTGGTTTAAGTCTTCTTCAAGTTTTAATTTTAAGGCACTAATCTCGTTTGGGGAACCACAAATTACAATGTTTCCATCATCTGCAAAAAGGTACATTTCACTGTTGCGTATTGATAGAATGATATCATTGATAAATAGCAGAAAGTAGAAACTAGAAGTCGATTTGCCTTGGCCTAAACCTCGAGACGACCTTTTGATTAGGGACTCAATAAAAGAATTATTCTCATTTATCCTTACAAATTGTCTAGTGTCACAAATAAGATCATTAATAATTTCCTCGTTAATACCATACCAATTCAGCTTATCTATTAGAATTTCACGGTCGACCGTATCGAACGCTTTTTGGAGATCAAGGGATATAACGATGCATATTTGGTTACTGTCAACTGCTTTGTACATTTTATCAACAAGACTGACCAATGCATGAGTAGTGTTATAACCTTTCCTGAATCCAAATTGTCTTGGTGTAATAAAATTGTTGTTTTCTACATACGTTGTGAGTTGATTAAGAATACATTTGTCGAGTAACTTAATAATAGTTGGCTGAATCGCGATGGGTCGCGTATCATTTGGAGATAAGGCGGGTGTAACTTTAGGAACAACAGTTACACGGGCAACTTTCCACTCATTAGGTACACTGCCTTGGATAATACAATTATTGAACATACTAGCTAGAGATTTACAAAATGCAGGGGATTGTAAAGCTATGTGAAACATTTTATTAGAATAATTTAGTGGATCTGGATTATTACTATTCTTGTTTTTGACACTCCTCCATGCAACGAGCAGGTCATCCACTGTAATGAACCTTAGATAAAATCTTATACCAAGTGGATTAATGGAGCTGGGTTTAGTTAGGGAACAATTGTACTGATAGTTTTTTGTCGCTATGTTGATATAGAAATCGTTGATTTTGTCAGGATCAATGCTAATATTACTGGACTGAATTTTCTTAATCGGATAAAGTTGCTTAAGTACAGACCACAAATTAGTACATTTGAACATTTGATTAAACTGGTTCTTAGCATCAGCTCTTAAATTAATTTTGACTTGTTTTTTAAGCATCCACATACGTTTTTTGGTAGAAATACTGGGCCATTTCTTAAAAAATCTGTATGCCTTTTTAGCTTTGCCCATGACTATACGTGTTTTTCGAGAAACTTGAATTTGTTTTGCTACGGGTTTAATGGTTTGCTTAACAATTGGGAAGTTACGATCTATGAATACTGACAAGTAATCAAGAAGTATAGTAGGCTCGTCAATTGGATTAAACAAACATCTTTCTAGACAATCAATAAAAAACGGTATATTTTGTGTAGGAAACAATCTTTTCAGAATTTTTATGTGTGGCGTGTATGGCCTATGGCACATAATGTGGCACTCAGTTAGTTTATGATCAGATAATTTTACTTCAAGAACTGAGTGTTCCTTCACAGACTCAACATTTTTTACGAAGATAAGGTCTAGAATGTTATGTTGCCTGGTCGGTTCATTCACCAATTGCACTATACTAAGTCCCTCAATGAACTCATTAATAGGATTTAAAAAGTTTTTCTTTAAATTAAAATCGCCCAAAACCACGAAGTTGAAGGGCAGTGAATGAAAATATTGTAACATATTAGTGATATATTCATAGTCGTCATATAAGACAGCGTTTGTATAGAAAGGGTGTCTATATATGCAAGACACAATGATAGATTTGTTGAAGTTAAGCTGAATCTGTAGTGTAATAGATTCAATATTCGGGTTCGGAGTAAGATTCGTATGTAAAAGTTTAACTTTTAAATAATCACGAACGATAATAACAACACCCCTTTCACCTTTTTGTGTAATGTCTTTGCGAAGTATTT
The DNA here is from genome assembly GCA_019593645.1 of Akabosia matsudoensis. Classification (NCBI taxonomy): domain Eukaryota; kingdom Metazoa; phylum Arthropoda; class Collembola; order Entomobryomorpha; family Paronellidae; genus Akabosia; species Akabosia matsudoensis. The sequence continues at coordinate 15,963 of VICI01002146.1, read as the reverse complement.
GATAACCTGGGAAGGGGATAATGTTATGCTTAACTTTCGTACATGATTCAGTTAAACAGAGTATATCGTAATTGTAAATATTAAGTAAGGCGCCTAGTTCTATTCGTTTGTTTAACATAGATCTAACATTTAAATGACCAATAAGTAAGACTGAATCGTTACCATGTAGATTGTCGGAATCGAAGTATCTAGTTAGTCAGTCAATGATCCGGGAATCCGATGAAGCTGCATTGATGTCCTCTGATGTTGAGGTCCTGGCTTTTTTGGAAACTTGAGTCTTCTCCTTAGCGGCGACGTCTTGTCTCTGCGAGGCGATCGAACTCCGGGTGGCGTAATGCGTTTGCGTGTTTCCAGCTTTCGGTCCTCGTTTCCCTTCTTTCTGGAGGCGACGTTTTGCGGTCAGGATATCAGCAGGCTTATCAGTTTTGGAAGTACTTTTCTCACGTACAAGTTTGCCATTTTTGACAACAAACTTTTCTCCTTCCCCGCTGGTAATAGAGTTTGATTTGAAACAGATTTCACCACTTCCTCCATTGCTTTCCAAGGTTGATTTCTTCTCGAACAGTAATTTATGAGCGAAGCGAATGTTGGATGGGAGATCTGATGAGATTTTTAGGGAAGGTGTGAGAGCTTTGAAGTCGTCTTTGCACTTCAGCACTTTCTTTTTCTCTTTTAAAGATACTAGTTTAACACAAATGGGTCGGCATTTATTTTGATTGAAGCGACCAATTCTATATGAGTCGTCAACTTTTATATGTGATTTAACAGTGTCGGAGAATAGTTTTTCAACTTTGGAACTGAGATCGTCATCACCTGAATTTTCGTTGTCCTCAAGACCATGCAAAACAATGTTTTTCTCGTTGAGTTTAACAAGTAGCAAGTCTCGTTCCTTTTGCAGCGATGCTACTTGTTTTTGCATGTCTTCCAGGGACTTCTGCACCTCAGCTATTTTGGAGTCTTGAGTTTTCAATTTTTTGTCAATCTTTTTTTCACATTTGATGAGGCTTTTGTTTAGTTTTTTGCTTAGCACTTGCTGTATGGATTCCGTTATTGCTTTGATAGCATCTTCACGTAGTGTAGTCGCTAACTCACCCGAAATTTCTGATTCGGATTGATTAGTATCGGAGTCGGAATCACTATCACTGTTTGTCACTTCAGAATCCGAAGAAACAACCTCCTTACGTTTAACCATTGTGAATATGGGCGTATTTATATATAATAAGAGTAAGCAGTAAAATGGTTTATATGAATAAAATTAGCTGCACAAAAGGTATAGAACCTTTCAGATGAACGGACGGAACGAGAATGTATATATTCCATGTATTCCATATTTCGTATGTATTCCAAAGAGATGATGACGATGACACTGGTAAATGTATTACAAATGTAAAGCCCTCGAGACCCGGAGTTGGGCGCTTCGCAACACCGTTTTTTACATTCATCTAATATTTCTTCAGATCCTTTATATGCAAATGACATATTAATACATTTTCCAAGGCTAGATAGGCCTCCGAGGATTGAAATTTCGTTTAAATGTATTCGTAGTTATACTTAACTATTGTTCGCAGAAAGCAATACAAGAACACATTTTTTCTAAATATACCAAATGCATAAAATATAATATTGTGTTACAGCAGTTCTTCATGTCTGCGGTAATGATTTGTCCTTATATTGTCCTTCAATGAGTACGTAAAAACGTATTCTTTTTGAATAAGTAAATGGTGTCCACGGGAATGTACTCATGAATAATCTATTAACCACTGGGACAACTAAGAGAAACAGACCCAATTGTTTATATCTGTTGATTTTGAAACTGAACGCGAAACTGTAGCGAGATGATAGTACAATTTTAATGCGGAAGTGATCCATGCACATTCATTTAACCACCTTTTGCACTTTAGCTCCAAATAGTTCTAACTATAGCTCCACTCTGGAAAACATTTCCCCTAGTTCGATCATGCATTACCTATAAATCTCTTCCAGATTGAGGTGGAAGTCATGCACAAGGAAAACTTCATACGAAGCAGTGTGTCGTGTAATACCTGCACCATTGCACGTTTTGCAGAAAGTAATGAATCCAATTACACATGTATACAGTATGAGCTGCTACCATCAAGGATACCATATATTCATATCCTAGGTATAAAGATTCAAATTTCGATTTCCCCGTGTTTTATAAGGGATTTGAAGATTATGCTACTAATCTGCTTTCGTGATATTTTATTTACTATAAAATAAACTGGGCATCCTCGTGTTTAAAGCTTCTTTTAATTTTAACAATGACAGGGAGTGAACCTAACCTGTAATTGGAGATAGCAACCTGGATAAAATGCTCTCCTAGGATCGCTTTTTTTCAACTACGTGACATGTACCTCTGCAGAGATTTGCTTTTTCTTCCATTTACAACGTTTCCTAAAGAGAATATGATGCAAGGTTTTAGCTTAACGATACGTAAAGGTTATAGGCTTGTAATGACATGTATGTCATGATATGAAACCAATGGGTATCTGCATCCGGAGACTTGTAGCTTATAATAATGATGCTTATTTTTCCATTCTCGACATTTTATCCCAGCTTGCTCCTCAAATATGTGTTGTAAAAATTGAAACGTTTATCGGATAATAATCTGTTTTCATGGTAGTTCACCAGGTCTGAATTCATAAATTTATGTTTCAAAACTCATATAATCAGTCAGCTGCGCTGTCTTTTTCTTACCGAAGTTAGGAGGCTATTTTATAAATCAGGTACTTATGTGCACAAAGGGTTCCAGTTTACTTTTACGGAAGTGAAAGGCACTTTTTTACAAATCTTTTAATTATTTCACACATAAAAAGTGAACTACTCTCAACTCTAAACAGTAGGACATTTTTCGACGGAATTAGGACTGTTTAAATGTTCAAGTGCCTAATAATGATATTGACGTATTTTCAAATGAATTGGACGGAGGCTGCAATCCCTGTACAATATTATTTTTAAAATCTTTTATGGTTTCTTTGTAAAAAACATTCGAGAAACATATATCTTTGAATGTCACAACTGGACAACCGATAGTATCTAATAACTGGTATGTTCTACATATTATGATGCCTTCTTCTTAAGTGTCCATTATCACTAAAATGTTCTCCAATTGCTTCAAAACTTTATATTTTACTTAATACTCCTTTATTTTTATTATTATTATTATTATTATTATTACTCATTTATATGGCTATTGGTAATGCTCTGATTTCCATTGTTAACAATATATGTAGGTAACAACGAGTTACAGTTTTAACTTTATTTAGAAAGTAAACCAAAGGTTTCAATTTCTTCGGAATTTCTCATCAGGACTAAAAATGAACACTTGAAATCGACAGTGGACATTGTTCCGATTGTATGCTGCTGTGAAAGGGATGGATGTCCGCATGTCCGTTACATTTTGTTCAACGATATTTTTCGTATTTTGGACGGATTTACTCCAAATTACTAAAGTGTGACCCTGAATATGTTGACTGTGTTCTGCGCGAATAATTCTTTCAAAATCTCTTTAAAATACATAATTTATTTCTTTTGACATATTTGGTATTTCGCCCGTTAACGAGCGATAAAGGTACTTATGAAGGACGATTTTTAAAGGTTTCATGCTATGTTTGCATGGAAAGGATGCTTATCTCATCATGTTCTCCGCGAAACGCTATTTGTCCCTACTAATAATGAGGGCATTACCTGTACTAAACACATCGAATGGGTACGAGTAGCATAGAAGGGATATACATTTCAAGAAAAAAACATTGAATGAATCTCTTAATCTAAGGAAGTAATCTTAGAGAATAGAACTGGAAATATATACAAGTAATTGAAAATTGCCTTCTAAACGTGAATACACTCAAGTATAGAATAGATGCGAAAGAGATACAGTTAGTTAGCTACATTTTCGGATCGAAACTGCTACACAGAAACCCCCAAAAAATACATATGTAGGGGTTGATCGCAATGGTCAATATACCAAATTGTAGCTTATGAAACCCTCTACACAGTGAAAAAAGAATTTTTGGAAATTAAGCCTCTGATTCAAAAATATGCGCTTCGAGAAAATCGAACTCACGTTTTTGGCCACCCCTTAGTTAGCTACATTTCCTATAAACTATAACGAAACACATAGAACCGCAATCGGAGTATATAAATTATACATCAAGTTTGAAGTTCATATAATTTTAAAATACAGTTTTTATGTGTGTGCGTACGTTAAAATATTTCCATAATGCTGCCATATTTAAAACCTAAAATGTGTATAAAGGGAAACAAAAAACAATATAATATCTTGTTTGTTTTTCATGTAAGGTTGCTCGAAACTAGGGTGCATTAAGTTATTCTGACGAAGTCTTCTCTTGTCTAACCAAGAAGCTTTGAAAATTCTGAAAGGAGAACAAAAGACATACATTTAGCAAGAGCAATGCAAATTACATTGAGAGAGCAAACACAATACCTTCATAATCAATTTTCCCATCTTTATTCAAATCTGCCATTGTAATCATGTTATCGATGTCTTCGTCCGTCACAGGTTCGCCTATCATTTCCATTGCTTCTTTCAACTCGTCCTAAAAATTGGAGAAAAAAACCAGGAACTTTTATATCAAAATTCTTGTCTCTCATTAGAGCAAAACGATTATTTTGATTGGCTATGTTTATGCAATCAATGTCAAATGATGATCTTGAAGCGCCGATGCAACGAATTAAAATGAACGATGAATGATGTTCAGTATGCTCGTTATAAGATGTAGGACATGCTTTTTTTTGCTTTGATTTAAAAATACTTCATAAGTTTTCCTTACCCTAGTAATGAATCCATTACCGTCCTTATCAAACACTCTGAACGCTGCCATCAAGTCTTTCGTTTCATCTTCAGGTATTGCCGCCACAGAGCTGCCCACCCACGCTACGAAATCGTTTTCCGTTAGAGAGCCAGTTCCTTTCAATGTCAATGAAAAATACGAAAAAATGAGATCTTTTTAAAACAAGCTTGTCATTTTGTGAAACGATGCATTTCGCTCAAAATTACAAAATAAAAATGTACACGCGCGTCACTCTTAATAATAAATTCTTTTTTTTTTTTTTTTTGGTTCTTACCACTACGACTTTTGGATTGAATAAATTCTTCAACCATTTCATCAGGAACTTGAATCCCGAAGTTTCGGAGCATGCATTGGAACTCTGCTACAGATATTCTCCCGTCCTTATTTTTGTCTAGGAGTCTGAAGGCCATTCTCAATTCTGTAGCAAACAGACATAAATGAGAACCATACATTTCGTTGAGTATTTCCACCAACTGCGAGCAATGAGTAACGAAAACTGTTTTTAAATGCTTCCATGCAAAACGACAGGGGTGCTATAATCCGTCAAACAACGTGTGAAACCTTCACCAGTTTCGATTGTCAAGTGTCGGAAAATTGATTGATGTTTCATGCAATAAGACCGAGGTGACATGCAAAACTATATATGTATTACAATTCGATGAAATCAAAACCTTTCACTGCTAAATTTTACAATCCAAAGTCTATTTCGTATGAAACTGTAGAAACCTGCAGCCAAAACGGTACTTTTGAGTGGTACTATTTCCAATAAGGTAGGTACTTTTTAAGAAAATATAATGCCTGGATCGATGCCTATGACTCAGTTACCATATAATCATGATAGGTCATCCAATAAAGCCATTATTACTATCAAAGTTTGTATCGATAGTGTCAACTTTAAAATATTTTGTACACTTCGATTTTGGTTCCGGCACATAGACTGATGATCAATGCAATGTATACACTACGAGATAATAGGTAAAATTTAATGCTTACATTTTATACATACTTAGCAGTATAGTCCAGTTACGTAACGTGAAACATATTTCACGTTCAGAATACTACAAATGACAACGTAAGACAAAGAACCTGACATTGGTTGCTTACTGATTGTGGCTATTTGTTTTTCTCTCTGTCTATCTCTTTATAGGAAGCTGGCAATAAGGAACGTTCATGATATGAGGAGCACGCGTAAGCCTCCTCCTTCAACTTTCGTGAACATATTAAACCATATTTTGAGCATTCACATAAGACCTTCAAGACCCGGCATGAAGTTGTCAGTGCCAGATAGTAAAGCAATATACTGATATTGAAAATGAGATGGGGCAAACATTTTCTGTTGAGAAGCGATTTTTTTAACAAAGTAGAGATGATCTAAACATGAAGCCTTTACCTTTGACAAGGCGAAGATCCCTGTTCGTGTCACCTTGTCTTTGGAAACGAACGCTTATAATAACCATTGTCCCCTGATGCAGTACCATAGATCATGCGCGACGAAATTTGGAGCAACTGAAAAGTCTGGTGGAATCATCGGTTCATAATATTGTTCATAATATCTTGCCCACGCAAGGAGTGCATCAAGAAATGAAAGCAAAGGTAACAGCTCCAAAGTATTTTTGAAAATCAATGAAAAGATTGAATAAGGAATTATTGTTTCGCACTTTATTATGCAGAACGGGGGATCAATTTATAATTTGTGTGCTTACTGATGATACAAATATCTGTCAGCGTAACCATTTGCTATTTGAATGTTAACCTACTTTTTCGCTCTTCTACACACGCTTGATGTTTTTGCTTACGCTTGCGTTTTTCTATGTCATCCTTTGCTATTTCTGGCATTCGTCAAGCCTAAAACCCTGTCAAGTCACGAGAAAAGAGTGCTACAACTGATTTGAATACCAGTACAAAAGTCTATTATACTTCGTAAGCCTGATGTTTTAGCGGTTATTCGCAATTTGTGTAGGAATTTAACAACTCCAGAAACAGCCCATAGGGAGCATACCAAATGTCTTTAAATGTGACACGAGACAGTTCCTTCAGAGACTAGGAGGAAGAGTAGAAATTTTTCTCTCCGTAACAATCGATAAACTTTAAATGTTGCAATTAAGATACTCGAAATCGCTACACGGCGGATTATCCATTTTGATATTTCTCACAAAAATTTCCCTAATTTTATTAATATTCATTTCTAAGGAATCTAAAATTTCTCCGAAAATGCTTTTTCTTGTGTAGATACATTTAGGATTAAATGATCATGTAACAACTTCATCATACAATATGACACTCGTTAGTTTACAAAACCAGTGCTGAGTTTTTAAAAAGGTTTTTTTTCAAGTTTAAGACATATAAAATCATATTTTACGTATGATGACAATTTCAAGGTCTAGAAAACGGCTTACATCGCCTTTAAACTTTGTGTATACTTTTATGATAAATAATATACTCTGTCATTCTATAAATATCACATAGTATTTCGCAAAAACACTTTATGACGACGTGACAATCTTAGAGACAAGATTTACCATGAATAAGGTGAACGGAAAGACGGCCGAAGACCTTTACGGTAGTTTTAGCATGAAAGTTGAGCGAAATGTATTTATATTCGAATCGGAATAGAACTGAGTTTGATTTTCACTTCTAAAAACTAGCTAGCCATAGCTGCAGTATGAGGGTTGCATACTGATTGATTGACTTTGTTTCGTTTTTTACTGCCGTGGAGGAAAAAAAGTCAAAGTTGCATGCATACCGTTTTTGAGTAAGAGTAAAAATGACAATAAATGATTTGATTTGAGTAAGATGATTTCTAAAATTCAGTACAGGTTTTTAAAAATCTCCAGGTTGTCCATTTAAAGCTGTTAGTGACAAAAAAGGGAAAAAGGGGCAGCAAACCTTGCAACTCATGCAATGAGAGCAAACCTTGTAACTCCTCATCAGTAAGGACGGGTTTTGAGGAGGCATCTTTCCTTGGAGGCACTGGAGGTGGCATCATTTGCTTTGCTTTTGACTTAATCTTGAAAGACATTTATCGTCTAAATGTGAACGCGTGGAGGAAATTATTTATTTTGAGATATCACAAAAACTTAGAAACATAAACTTGTATCGTCAGAGAGAGAAAGATCAAAATATAGTTCACACTTCACAGTTCACGCACGGTTTCAGGCGGCGCAAAGCCCCAAGAGTAAAAATCAACTTTCTCATTCACTAATTAACAATGAGGCATGATGTGTACTAACTGGAGACTAAAACACTGAGAAAAGGTGAAGTGATATGAAAGATACCAATAACTTGCGACAAAGCATTGAAGAAGTGTTGTTGAAACAATGTTTGTTTACTTTGTGGCACGTTTCCCGTGTGATATTTCCGATGCCATTCTCTCTCAGTCTATCCCACGTCTATCGCCTCGTAGAAAAGAGATTTCCCACCCATATTTTTTTATACTAATTCAAAAGGTTTGCTCGAAATTCTTTAGTATGGAAAGCTTGGAAATCAGAGACGACACGAAAAGTAGTATGCACTGTGAAAATAGAGAAATTACTTCCGTGCTGATCGCATACGCCACGAGTATTTCGTATTTAAAAACAGAACCGGATATTGTTAAGTACGAGGGAACTTGCGTACCTATTATTCCTTGTTCAGTTTTTGCGAGTGTATAGATGCAGGAGGTTTCTTCGAGTCTTTGAAATCGTATTACGAAGAGCGAATGTAACGGGCTCCATTCCAAAAGTTAAACGACAGTGGAGGTGATGCTAAACTAATCGGTGCCAAACATTATGCCCACTCCGCCTTTCTCATCTCATCATCATCGTCACATAAATAGGATCATGAATCTTCGACGCTTCATGATCATGTGTAGTTTTTTAGAGTATGGTTATAAAAGACAAATAAGTGTAACAAAAAAATAAGATGAAGCTGGTGTGGTGCGAATAAAGCGGGGACAAACTGCAATGAGTGATGCAGTTTAGCAGCTGCATTTAGTAAAGTAACTAGACCCTTTGTGTGGCAAAAACAGTGGTCATAAAACATTTTCTTCGACAAAGCACATACGTCCTGAATATATGAGTATTGAATTTCGCTAAAAGATTTCTATTTCTAACGGTTGAATACGAGCTCAAAATAATAGACGGATTTAAACATCATGTAAAATTTATTCCAAATTTAAGTGTACAAAACAGTATTTAGTCATGCTCGACCGATTCTGTTCCCCATTCAATGCAATGGAAATGTAAATTTTATAAACGACGAGATTCTACGACCAGTTGACAGCATTGATCATAGCAAAAACAAAGATGGCAAAACCTAAGACCATTCCAAAAATCGTGAATAATGGAAAATTTCTAGAAAGTAAGTGATGAAACAGTTCAAAGAAGGACTTCCAGCGAAACTCTTCGTTTCCTTTATAACATGTGGAAATAAACCTTTCGCTATATAAAATAATTATCAATAGTGAAAAGGTGCGAAAATTCTAAGTTTCCTTCCTCTATATTGACGCTTTCATGCATGCGTGAAAAAATATGACGGTGTTATCAAAAACAAAGAACGAATCTTCTGTGAGTCACGTCCAAAATACCTGTTTCAGTAACATATTAGTAATTAGTTTATTCAAACGGTAAGCTAACATCCAACATCCTGCCTTGCCGTCAATGGAAAAACTCCTAACGTTCGTGGTAAATGAGGCAGACATCTTTAATGTACTACGTTAAAAAAATACAACAATATTCTGAGCTTAAAAACTCAACCAAAATGAACCACGCGTTTATGTGAAATGTAAGATTCCATAATGGGTTGGTTACCGAATATGTTGCTTATCCATACATGTTGTGAATACAAAATGTGTACATTTATTCATCCAGTATGTATTAATGTTACCGGAGATAATTAAGGCGGCAGAAATAATATATAGGAATAGTATAGTATTATGTCTTATCTTGGAAGAATACCACTAACTAATTTTAATAATGATCTAATGCGTAAAAAAATAGATTCCATATGCCATACATTTTGTTATTATAATTTCGTGTGTGTGCACCGTGTCATTCTACACTACATTGTCATTCATGAACATCACTAGTCACAGGAGTATCATTAGATAGACGTTTAAAATTTTAAGGCTGCCTGGTGAATTTATACATAATTGCTTATGCATGTTCCTAAGAACCTTCTGACATATTCTCTTCTCACAACGACAAAAAATCTTAGTGTTGATTAAAAATGACCGATGACAATAATGATTTTGTTACCCTCAAAGTGGAAGATTCTTTACTTTACTTTTCACAATCAGAAAAATCAAAAGTCAAATGGAACATTTAAATCGAAACTAAAGCGATGCGTCAGTGTTGCCATAGATTTACGATTTTAAGATTGACACGAATGGCTAAACACTAAACAGCATGACCTGACTTTTTTAATACTGTGACTGAAATACTCGACGCACGCTATGGTCATGGATATCAAATTGGCCCAAACGACATCAAAGGGAAAAGGGCAACTGGTTGGACCCAAGTATCGTAGACCAGGTGAAAGAGTAACTATAGGGACTTAATTATAACAGGTTTAACACTACGATAAGTCAACGGTGGAGGGTCGTGGAGGGTCATTACTGCTTCGTTCCGTTCAACGCTGATTTCTATTGCACACGCAGATACTACACGTGTGGCCTTAATATGGTACACTGAATGCGTGGCCAAACGTTTGTTTTCTGACCTGGTTATTGTTCTCTGACGTAGGTATACATCGTTAAATCAGTAACTCATTTAGTATATTGACAAAATGTCACAGGGTAAAGTTTTTTATCGGAGAGAAAAAATTAAACAAAAACAATAAAAACATCAGTAACAACATGTCAGTTTAGGTATCATACCACTTTGTCAGTAATGGTAATGTGAGTCCAGTTGCGAAAAAAATTGAAAGAACTGCTGCAAAAAGGATTTCTTTCTGTTTTGAACCTTTTTCGCCTCTAAGACGTCGCCGGCTATGAATGTCAATGACGATCAAAATGTTAATTGTGTACGCTGTGATTGATTATCATACTATCCCCGCCCGAGTAAGTTGTTTTTTAGCATTCACATACCAATCGTTAGTATAGTAACCCTTTCTGTCTGGTCTATTGACCTGTGATTTTAGATTTTGCGACGACGCCAACATAAAATTAAAAATGCTTTTTAAAGATGAAATACTCTCACGAGCTCATTAATATACGACGACAGTCTACAACTTGCATATAAAAATGCGAATTTTAGACGATTCTGGTCGGTCGTATGAGTTTGATCGGTTGGTTTAATTCAATCTTGAATTGAAATCACTTCATACGTTGCTTTCGTCCTTGTACGTAATTCGATTTTTTATGATTTACTAAGGTAGACTGTCATTTTAATGGCGGCATAGGTAGCAATTTGCTGCGATTTTGACGGGACAAATCTTTTTCCTCCAATTAAAGTGACATTTTTACTCTCATACGAAGCAAATCTCGTCAGATGCCTAGTTCCCGGTAAAGCCAGCATAAATTCCATATCGTTGGGTTCGATGAAAGCATACGTGAGAAAGTGCATGAGCTGAGCTTGTGAAATAGATTTTTTAAATTATAAAAATACCTGTCGAACAATTTTGTTTTGACAAGTAGCTTACTTCCGGTCCATTATACAACATATTTGAATTTATTTTATTGAAGAACTTTGTTTCATGCATGTTTTAAGTTTGAGAACTTTGGCCCCTAACTCAAGAACAAAAAAAAAAGTTTGTTCAAAAGCTCTATCTCCTGTACTTCATCTCAAACTCAAAGTCCATGTTGTCCTATTGTAAAAGGATGCTTTTAAACTACTTTATGGTAAAAAATGGTAATTTGCGAAGCACATTGTTTTTAAGACAAAGTTTACCCAGCTACCAGACAGACAATTGACGAGAGACTATTTTTACCGTCATGATGACAAAAACTGTGTCAGGGGAAATGTAGATTGGCCCAGTCCACGGTTATACAGATTGAAGGACAATCTTTATCAAAGACAAATCTTCAGATGTGTTAACTGGTATTTTAGACGTAGGATTTTATCTGTTTTATCCTTTTTGTTTATTTATGAGGTCTGAGTATTGTTGATGTACATGATCGTCATGATCTGTTTAAAAATACATATTTTCACGTGGAAATGGACATTGTTTGCATTGTCATTCATCAGTCAAGTCATCCAAGCTGTCGAAAATATCAAATAGATTCTTATAAGAGCAGCATTATGAATTTCCTATTTAGTGCAAAATTTCAAAACTTAATTCTGAATTATGACTTAGGTAGTTTCCCGAAGTTGTCCAAATATTGTACAAACAATTTTATTTGCTCGCAATGCATAATAAAAGTTTCTGAGAATTAAGTAATATAAGCATTTTCAATTAGCATTTGGCATAAATAAACCTAATTTTTCCACAGTTTTTGGAAAAATAACTTAGTTTCTACGCTTTAGGAAATTAAAGCGAATTAAAATGCAAGAAAAAATCTCAATTGGGGTAAAAAATCGGACTTATTGGCATTTAAAATGAGGGACCATGACATGAATCCATGTTTGAATGGAGTTGATCTGTAACTATGAACTTTAGTTGTTGTAAAAAGTATTACTTATGAAGACATTCATGCATATTAGCCATTATGTATTATGCATGAAGTCCATTGCACTTTAAAGGTTGCGTATTCAACAGTTCAATGCAATTTTATGACCGACTAAATTCCGCATATTCCGACTGCAAAATGCATTACATGCTTTTTGCAGGAATTGCGGCTTCAATAATAAATAATGCAGAGTAACTGAGTAAATCGTAACTGTTGTTATTTCATGGATTGGGTTGTTGCATGCAGTAGATGCTTGCCAGGGCAACAAACGAAGACAAATGTCCTCAGTGTTTATGCACACGTATGCTTATTTTCGAAACACTCTAAAACAAATAGGCTAATGAATGAATATTTGACTATTTGGCATCTATAATAATATCTTAATTCCAGCTCATCAACTATGCGCTGCTGAATACATAGCGGATCATTATTGCTTAGAAGAATTTTTAAAACTCGGCCTGCCCTTGCCTAAAAGCTGGACGTCTTTTCGCTATACCAACAAAGATAAATCTTGCAGTTAGAAGTATTCTAAAACAACGATGATTGCTTCTGCGAATAAAAGATGAAACTGAGTTTAAATTTAAACACGCGGTTTAGATTTTCAAACTTTTTGGCGACAGTTTTTTCAACAGATACCTTCACCAGATAAGCACTTTCGGACTAATAAATACTTGTAGTTGCTCGGGGTGACGAAAACTTGCAGTCTTATGAATATCAATGCCATTCATCATCACAGCTTCATCATCAAGGGAGGATAGAACACGTTCTTCTACCAAAATGTCAGATATGTAACAGATATTAAAAGACAACAAGATTTTTGATTTGGCTGGCAGCTTGAGATACAATACATGTATGATTTTATTAGGTCATCGGTATCTCTGTGAGCTTCTTCCTTTTACAAAAATATTTCAAGAGAATTATGGAGTCGTCGTAGATAAAGCCAGTCAGACTCAAAACAAACAATTATTTTCACATAGTTTTTATTTTTTGGCAATGAAACACGATTTTCCCGTAGCCCTTTGCAAAGTAGTCTTCAAAGATTTTTCACGCTAATTTGTTGTTTACGTTGATGTGCAGCTGCTCATGATAAGTTAACTGCGACTCATTACCACCTAATAAATGGCGCCAGCGCCGTGAATGACACCAGACTCACTGACCTCACAAAGTAGAAAAACTTTTCTTCCTTTTTTGGCAGTTTCATGTATGACACGTTACACAATAAATCGATAAAATTGATTGATTCTGCAGAGACTCTAATTTAAATAAAGTTTTGAATTACTCCTCCAATCTACTTTGCAGCTTCATTTGTACACGAAACCCCGAGAATTCAGCTGCAAAATATGTTATGATACAAAATATTTTAAAAACACGAGTTTTTGTCTTTTCGTACGAATTGGTCGGGTTGAAATCAATGGTGTTGAATTATTTATTTGAGAATTGAACTTTTAGAAGGGAATTCAATAGATTTAACAGTGTCGGTTCGTGAAGGAAAGAGAACCAATATGCCCTTGGGATTTGGCAAGCATTGCAGCATATTTATACTAGCCCTTTAATTGGGTATTCATATTCACACCTCTCGTCTCCGCTGCATAAATACGTAGCGTAGGTAGGCCTCAGATCATGCAAATCATTTGTAGTTGCTGAAGAAAGATTCTTTTCTACATCCATCCCACAGTCACTATACAGCCGAGTACTATATCAATATTATTATTAGAAATTCCGCACGCTATTATGGTGGTCAGACGAAAGTATTTGCTCAAGCAATATCTTATATGAAAGAAATCGTTTACCTTTCAAGAAGGTTCAGAAACTCTCTGTCGCTCTTCCTCTAGGTCAACATAATTCATTCCCTTGTACTACAGTCTGCTTGCTGTCACACAGATTAAATTAGCTGCTTTTTAAATTCAATCTGCAGGCTGAAAAGTGACATTATGGCTAGTATTTTCCGGAAAAATCTGGTAACTTGTGAATGTGGGCAACTAAGAATCGTCACCTTTGTATGTTTGTTTTTACTTTTGAAGAGAATTAATTCTTCATGTTGGGACGCAAAGATCTCTGATCGTTTGGTTAGTATGTAATTTCCGTTAATACGTCAAAGGTTACGATTGATACAGGTTGCTAGTTGAATCCATGTCACTCGGTGAAATGGAAACACTGCATACTTACACGTAACATTCTAATGCCTATCATATATTACATGCGCATTCAGTACTTAAACCAACATATTGCAAATATTGAATATGAAGCTTTGTAAATAAAAATGAAAACGAACAATTTTCAGTAAGTTCTGTAAGTTGTAAGTATGATTATGATCTGAAACAAAAACAGTTTTTGTTTCTGGCATCAGCTTTCTGCTCTTCCATGTCATTTTCACTAGCTATTATTTTAGTCTTTTTGAAATCGAGTTCGAGGTCTGAGGTTACAGGTATCTATCGTTTGACGGCATTTGAAATTTGATAGACAAAACCCGCATCTTTTTCTACCATGACCTGTTCAACAAGTTCGCGATTTCATATCTATCCGCCAACTAAACAACGTATTGCACAAGGCTTACCTACTTATCCATTTAGTTAGATTTGATATTACACATTCAACATTACAGCCGTCCAATTTAATGAGTGGTTAAAGTTTTCGTACCGTATGAAACTACTACGGCTATTTTTGTTACGCCTGCCTTACGTAAACATTGGTTATCTTTTATGAACCTCGTGTGTGAAAATAAGATAGCTGGTTGGGCAATTGTAAAAGTAAAAGTTACGTTGGATTATTTTAACCGTCATCAAAAACAAAGTTAGGTACACATGCATCTTCCTAAAAAAGTCTCAAGAAATTATTGCTAAAACCAGTACGATTTCGTAATCATACGATGCATGGACTTAAGAGTTACTCAATTTGTTTCGGGCATTTGACTTTGGCATAGGTTATAGCTTGGTATCTCGGTCTCGTACGACTCCACTCCACTTCACGAGGATATTCACGTTTTTCCGGATGCCCACAACGCTGATTGGGTTGTTATTATTTCATGACAAGCTTGTAAATTATTGTCTTGCGAAGTGTTACCAGGAGAGTAAAGAATCTTTCCTAAAATTCTAAATAAAAAATGAAGTACATACACATGAGTATGCGAATCGAATAACTATATGACTTTTTGGTTTCCATGATTTTCTTATTAAAAAAATATTATTTAGATTCCAAAAACGATTTATGAAAGTATCGCGCTAGAAAAAAATTGTTGAAATTATTGGTCAGGACAATGTTTTAGTGGTAAACAGAGCTCATGGGCTCAGTTGAACGATGGCAAGATCTAAGTACGCAAGTTCGTTCATCCCATATTCACACAAAGTTGAGGGTAGGGCGTAGGATACACGCATTTACAATGCACGAAGTCTACTACGCTGATCCAAAGTGCCTGCTTTGAGTATCCACCATGCCCCACGACGGGCATAGGTGTCCTATCAGGGGAATAGAGGTACGATGTACTGTTTGTGGAATCATAACTTTGGACCTGAGATGCGACTGCGCTTTGTGAACTACGAGACCATGTGA
>VICI01002145.1:0-18018 GCA_019593645.1 Akabosia matsudoensis | reverse complement strand
GATTTGGCTGAGATGAGGACTGATGGAAATGAAAATCATTTTCTTGGGAATGAAGTAAAGAGAATACAGTAAAAAAGAATACGTGTTTCTTCTTTTTTTTTGTAATCTGACGATAAATCAATGCACTTGAGTTTATTACTTTCAAGTATGGCGTATGATCAGCTAGTTTCTGTGACAATTTTTTTTGTGCACTAAACTCACTACTTTTTCATGCTTTGTGGGTTACTTTATTACTTATGTCATTGTTGAGCACAACTTGAACGCCTTTTGCATTGGATTGCATCAACCAGCGTTCCGCAAGCTGTTCTCCTTACGCCTTACGTCTGAGTCTCCTCCAAACTTACCTGCATAATTGTGCAGAGAAGGGTGCCGGAGGCCGAACTAATTCTTTGGAGCTGTCCGAAAATTACTATGATCGTTTGTCTCTCACTCGATATGCTCAAATCGCGTACTGTATTCTTTACATCTTTTGTACCCTAGATGGACAGCCCCAGCGGAACTACTACTGTATGCATCCCATATTACCAGCAACACGAAGAGGATCAACACCGTTTGATATAAAAATGCGTAATAGGATCTCGGTGATTTCTGTTAGTACTTTGTCTTCACATCATCAATCGTTAATTGATTACTGAGTCAAACTAAATTAAACATTATCATTTTAGAATAATAGTTAAAATTGAAATCCTAACGCTGGGATTTTTGAAGATAAGTTCAATAGCTTGCTTCAAACAATTTTACAATTTCATTTAAGACGACGTATAAATATTTTCCTAACATTTGTTACTCAAGTCCCAAATTAAAACCCTTCCTCAACTGTTTTTTGCGTTTGTAGTAGTTGACGTACTTTTAATTACACGTATCTTTTATTAATTGGTAACTAAATCATGCGAATTCATAATTTTCCGCCAAATTTCCTCATATTAATAGGACATCCATTTAAAATTGAGTTTATACGGATAATACAGCAATTTTTGGTTTACATTTGGAAAAATCATGAGTTAAGTATACAAGGCAAAGCAGCAATCCAATTTCGTTATGCACTGCAAACCGCAAAGAATGTGTTTTGGGCACAAATGGACTTTGCTTTGCTCGGATGTTGTAATGGGACCATCAGGCGAGTTATGTGCGTGAGTGAAGGTTTGTTTTCTAGAAGTACAATATCCGGATTACTATGTTGAAGACGGTCAATGCTTCTAAATGCATAAAGCGAAATACCTTACGTAAGCTTACTTCAGACCCCATACTAGCATCGAGTCTCTCAATGAGAGTTTCTCGGTTCCATATGGTTCCTTGTACGGGCGCTATACTTTCACCAACCTTTATATGCGGTATTTTACAAATATTGCAACAAAACTTTAGCGGACCAAGTTAAATACGTAACTACGGTTACGTCCGATGCTAATATTTTGAGCAGAAATGTGATTTTCAAGGTATTTAAATTAAATCTTTATGATTTGGTGGCATATCATCAATGTTAAAATGAATATTTCTGCTTATTTCTAAGCTTGCTACAATATACCTTGTACAAATGAATCCTTGACATTTCTTTAGTACATAATTAAGTGAATTTCCAGTATTTAAAACTAGATTTTGAATGATTCATAGGGGGGATTTGCTAAACTTTGTAAGTATAGCTTTTTTGTAATTGTTTAAGGGAAATTCTCCAGTACTTCAATAATACCTTCTTATACTTAGCTTTAAGTTAGGCAAGGTAACTATATTCTAAATTTAAACTATAATTCACTTCAAATACGAGCATAAATATACTAAACCTAAAAGCTAGCTAAGTTTGCTATAAAGTAGTAGTAAGAGTAACTACAGTTTACATGCACTTTAAGCAAAAAACGCTTATTTGCTAGCATGTACTAATAAAGATGTGAATGTGCATATAAACTCGCATCGAAGCGCTCTAAAGGGCAAAACATTCCGTTAGCTCTGACATAGTGCGTTCTCTTTGTTCGGATACTGTACAGGACTAAAATCGGGACGCGTTCACTATTCCTTAAGTGCTACGGCACATCAAAGATGGTGCTCCAAGTAACATTTAAACTTTTATGCCTCGATGCGTTTTTCTGTTCTCAAAACCATCGGGGAGAGCTTCAGGCAGTACAATATCCTGTCAATATCAACTTGGTTTGCAAGTTTGGATGTCATGGTCCGTTTGAATTTGTCCTGAAGACCAATACCGAACAAACAACAAGTCCCGTATATATCTCTCTTGGGGTGACCTTCACAGGATAAACGCATTTTGGGATGCTGAGTGAATATTAGTCTTGTCACGAGCAGCGCGCATCTTTGCTTTGTACATTATCCTGATGAAATAAACTTGGTATCCATGTTTCGATGCCATGGCTACACTTGTGCGGAGGAGGTCACACCTGAGCAAACACTTCAACACTGTCGAATGCTGACTCGCTCATGGCTGCTCCAAGAGGGGAAGGTTATGAATACAAACGGACTCGTTTCGTAGAGCACAGTCTCCTGCTACATTTCTCTACAGAGACGTTACCCCAATGTACTGAAAGCTGTTAACGTTACTCGCTTAAGAGATAGAGAAGATGGAACATGACATGAGCCCTATATGGTACAAATTTACAAAAGCGCAATTGTTATCGTTCAACGCCATGTGAATGTTTCTTTACGGAAAATTGCTAAATTTACCTGAGGTTTTTAAGGATTTACGGCTTCGAAATGAGCCTGTTGGTAAATTATAAATATAATTTATATTATTAAGCGTAAATTTTGGAAAATTTTGAGGATCAGCACTTTTTTACATATGTAAATTTGTCAATTGTCAAATGTCATTTCCTTAGCGAAAATATTTGTAAATTAGTTTCTGGACTTATGCTTTTGCAAATTTTGAATATCTGAAGTCAAACTGAGTTGAGTGCACAATCTTTAACGAAACCACACAAAGCGCATGGATGGAAAGATTAAGACTTAAAAAAGACGAAAACGCCACGTTTACCTTGCCTTATGATCGCAATGAAATTACAGACGGTCTGCAAACTACCTTAATAATTAGGGATTTAGTTGAAAACTTGTTTTCAGTGACCCACACGATGAATTCGTCAAAAATCATAAAATTATAAGTTGTACTGCTTAGGCACTCTAATTTACTTCTTTTCGCAAATAAAACGACCTCTTCTCTGCTTTGAACGAAGATGATCATTTGGCAGATGAAACTTGTTATAATTATACCCCACGAGATAACACAAAATAACTTTAATCTTCATGCAAGGTGAATTTGACGCCGTTTTGAATGAAGAAATGACAGTGATCGATAAAAAAGGGTACATGTCGTTAAGATTACAATTATCCCATTATCATATTTTAAAACAACAAACACTCGTTTTCATGCAAAACGATTATGAGTCGCGTTCAGATGGGTACTCGCCCGCGAGCACACGTGTAATTAGCGTGACCACCAAAAAACTGCTTTTATTACAATAAATTGTCAGTCTAGATAAGAAAAGTGTCTTTGTTACGAAAAAAATAAGGACAAAAACCGTTTATATCATTTTGAATGGGAAGATTCACCTCAGTCCCTTCGTTTTCTTAAAAGGTAACAAAAGACGCTTTTAATTAATTGCTGTGTAGTCAGCTAAAGGGCAGTCATAATAAAGTCACATTTAATTAAAACAGTTTAACTCAAAAATATGCAAATATGCAGTGCAACAATGTCAACTACTGTGAGAAAATGTGGCCGGCCATTTTGGACTACAAAAAGGCTGCGCTGGAAAGAAATTTGTTGTCATTTGCCCAAATTCCGGCGTGCTAGTCAGTCAATCTTCTCAGAAGGAAACCATGATGAAATATTCCGTAAGATTTCTAGAAAATAATTTCTAATAAAAGTAATTTCTGCAGAATATTTCATTTCTACGCAGTATTATGAGAACAAATTTAATATTTTTTTAGGTTGCCCTTGTTTTTGCCCTGTTCGGCGCTGTAGCCGCTCAGCAAAAATTCACATCCACCCAGGCTGGGAACGAAATTGTAATTACACGAAGTGAGAACGAAAATAACGGCGACGGCACTTTCCGGTGGTTGTCTGAGCTGAGCGACGGAAGTCGTGTTGAGCAAAGCGGTTACACAAAAGCCAGCGGAGATCCAGAAAATCCAATTCTCCAAGTTATTCAAGGTGCTTATTCCTACTACTCCCCAGAAGGACAGCTCATCCAGCTCCAATATAACGCGGACGAAAATGGATTCCAGCCACAAGGTGACCATCTTCCCACTCCACCACCAGTTCCAGAGGTAAATTATTTACAATCTCTTATAAGGCTAAAAATAGTTTGCATATAATTACATTTTTATGTATGCCTCGGGATTTATTGTCCACTGAAAATTATTTTTTCCTGGTTTTCAGGCCATCCAGAGATCCATCGACTTAATTAACAGAAATATTCAAGCCCAACCTCAATCACAACAGCAGCAACAATTCCGTCCACAACAACAGCAACGATTCCAACCGCGTTTCCCTTAATAATATAATAGAATTATCATTCGAAACCTTTGAAAAGCCCGGTGGAGGAACATTTAATTATATTTTCCCATTTCTCCTTCCGCCAAAAGATTTTTAGTTTTATTATGTTTTTTCAATTAGGTCTGTCCCTTAGATATGTCTTCCGTCACAATGGAAATAAAATTCTTTGTCGAAACAGAGTTGCCTAGCCGGAACATGAAAATCGGAACGTCCTAAGACTCTCATTTAAGCTTAAAGCTTTTTCATAAATATCACGAATTAACCGAGTTATTCTTATTCTTCACAAATTCAAGAGTTAATCTTATTCTTCGCAAACCACGGAGTAATTTTGCCATTCGGTGTATCTTCCTGTCTTGATTTTACTATAAATTAACAAGTTTGAAAGGGTAATTCGAAACACAAACTCGTACTCTTTGCCCCGCTCGCACCCTTATGACCTGTAATGAAATGCGTGAAAACAAGGAGGAGATGCATGCATATTATATTGAACTAAAAAAAGCCCCCCCCCTTCATAAGTGGCAACAGCCGACCAGATGGCTATACAAAATACATGTTCCCTTGTGAACGGTTTCTCGCATAAGAGAAAATGATAGGGAAAGGGAAGGATATAAGTATTGATACAAAATTATAGAAGTCTCATCTACTCGACCACACTGTGCTTTTGCAACGCTCTTTTCTCTGACAACTTATCACTAACTTTGAGTAACCAAATTAATGTCAACATTTAATTGAATCCTTCACCAGACAATTCAGCACTATATTTCTTGGAAAATAAAGAAAGACGCTTAGAAAGGTTTTCAAAAAGAACGTGGTGCGCTGTAAACATTTTGATGTTATATTCTCCTGAAAAGAAAACGTCTCTAAATCTAGAGCAAATCTACACCCGTCCACCAGCCTTCCTGTGCCGATTTAGGCTTATAAAACCTATCTCTATGACGATTGTGACATTTTAGGAGGATTTGAAAGGAAATATTTTGGCTTTGTCGCGCACTAAAAATCAGAATGCTTTCACTAATGCTTTCTCAAAAGGAGGAAAGCAAGTCTATTGAATTCTGAGTATTCACTTAGGATTATCTTCACTTTCACTTTCTCTCGTAATTGCAAGGTTATCGATATGATGTGATTCGTTTGTCAGTTTTTCTTAATATTTCTATTTGTGTTTACTGGCACAATATAATAACGATCATTAATCATGACAGTTTAAAGCACAAAAATAAGTTTTGATTGACATTTGGTCCACAAAGAACTTCTTCTGGCTTCCATTATCATCACGGGAGTTTAAGTTTTGTGTGTTCCCTGTTGACACCATCATTTATCAAGATGATTAATATTGGTCTATTTTTTCGCACGGATTTTCCCTAGCTCGGTCCATTTTTCTGCTGAGAAGTTGGCACCTCTAAATGCGTTTTAGCGTGTGCAAAATCCATGCTTCCCAATTCTGATATTTTTTATTTGCAGGGATTATTGCGTGCTTAGAAGGCGACAAATTGAAGAATAAAAACACATTTCTTTGCTCTTGTGCGTCCTGTTCAAGCCTAGCTATGTAGCGTGTGTGCCGTCTATATTTTTAGCTCATCGGGTGGAACTTTGAATAAAAGCGTCAGCTAATGAGTATATAGTCATGCGACATCTTCTTTTTTTGTCTCAGCTTAACAAAAACAAAACAAAATATTTTATGCATGGGTTTCCAAGACCTGTCCAAAAAAATTAATTATACGCTTAAATCTAGACCGTATCATGATTATAACGTTTCGAGCAATTTAAAGGTGCTCATCTTCATCCAAACCTGCCCAAATTAACAAGAGTAAAAAAATACCAACTATGGAAACTAATAAATGCAATAATCGATCAGGTAAGGAGCAGCAGTTGTAATTAAAAAACCATTGCGCACTTCCCTCCTGGCGAGTACAAAAGGCCGAGAATCTTTTTAAACAATCAAGCAAAATAATATTTCATTCCAAGCTGTCAATAACAAAGAATTATTTATCTCTGGTAGCCCAAAAATGAAATTTCTTGTAAGCTAAAATTCATTTTAAAAACAAATTTGAATTCATTATTATTATTATAAAACATTATTTTTGTAGGTCGTCGCTGTTTTGGTTGGCGCTGTAGCTGCTCAAGATGCACGTTTCTCGGGGAAACAGCTTTTGAACGAGATTGTGATTACTCGAAGCGAGCACGAAAATCCTGGCGATGGAAACTTTCGGTGGGCATCCGAACTTAGTGACGGGTCACGAAGTGAACAAAATGGTTATTTGAAGGCAGGTCCAGATCCCGAAACACCAATCCAAGTTATTCAAGGGACATTTTCGTACATTTCTCCAGAAGGGCAGACAATTGATTTGAGCTATATTGCGGACGAAAATGGATTCCAGCCCCAAGGGGTGCATGTTCCCCGATTGCCAGGGCAACTTGCAACAGCTCGGGCTATTGAGTCCAGGCCTGTACAAGTTCAAAGTCGACCAGTAGTTCAGGCTCAACCACAGACGAGATATGTTGAAGATCAACAGCGCTATGAACAAGATTCGCGGTTGGTTTATGAACAGCCCAGGACTACAGGTCAATATCAACCCCGGCCAATCGCACCACGGACCAGTTACACCCAACCAAGACTCTAAACTACGTCACACCGGACAACCTTGATTTCTAATATTTTTTGCGACGCTTTAATTAATCAAAAAATTTGTATTTTTACAATTTCACATTGAATCCTTATTAAAAAATCATTAATATGCTCTTCGCCAAATTTAACTAATATCACGCAACGTGTCAAGTTAATCTATTTAACCGTGACTGCATTGCTAATGCGCGGAGATGATTTTTGATTAGGTTGTAACCAAAAGGCTCTCCGAAGCTCATGATCATGTTGAATAGGTGTTCTCGTCACCCATCATCATCGTCTCATGTCAAGATGCACTCGAAATGAAAACTGCATTCATGCCTATAAAAGGTCTCCTACAAGCCTACAAAATGTGATAATAACAACAACAAACAAAGTAATGTGTGAAGGAACCTATTCAATATTGTGCCTTCACGCAACTCACTTAAGATTATCTAAAACCCGCATGTTTTTATCTTTATAATTAGCCAAGTCGAAATACCAAAAAATGTCATGGACACCTTAACTTCTCATCTTCTTTTTCATCTTGAAACGTACGAGGTTACAAAAACATAATCTGTGAGAAGTATGGAGGTAGTTTGCTATTATAAGTCTTTAACTAATTTTCCCAACATTGTTTTTGCAGTTTTTTTTGTCTTAAAAATTGTTCGTGTTTTGACACCCAAGGCGTGCATTTATGTCAGTCAGATGTCGTGTCAAAAGTGAACACGCTTTTCTACTTGACTTGTCTTCTCCACATTTTAATGAGACGTGGAACACCTCACTTGAATTTTTTTTCTCAGTCGTCGACGGCTTTGAATTCCAACTGAAATTTGAGCGAAAGGAACATGAGCTTCAAGTTAATTGAACAACGTCACTTGTTTTTCCCACTACTTGCCAAAAGTAGCAATAGAAGCCTTGGTCACTATCATGGTGGTCGTTTCATACACTAAATTGTTTAATATAATCGTGATGTTATATCTCATATCTAGAAATTTACGGAATAACAAGATGAAAAGTGCTTCAGATGACCGAGCCAAGGGTCCTCACTGAGAATCCTACAAAAAGGGAGCATGAAATTGGAACCATCATTCAAATCTACTTGATCATTCTTCCAACTCATACCAACCCAAAGTACTTAACATTTTTTAAGTTCTGGCGTAGCAAAGCTTCGAGCGCTAAATTATGAAAATATTTGTAAGTTTCTTTGGAAAAATATTGGGAAGATTTTGCTTTCAATTTTATATTCCTGATTCCTGACTTTTTATTCCAGCTTTGCCTTGTGGCCATCGTAGTGGCCGCAACTGGTCAGAAGCTGCCCCAACTCCCTCCACCAAGATACTCAGGAGGTCCGCTTGGTAATGACGTTGTCATAATTCGAAGCGAGAACGAAAACAGTGGCGATGGAACGTTTCGTTGGGCGTCTGAGCTCAGTGATGGGACACGCCATGAACAAAGCGGCTATGTGAAAGCAGGGCCAGATCCGGAGTCTCCAATTCAAGTCATTCAAGGGTCATATTCCTACATTTCTCCAGAAGGGCAGCAAATTGATTTGAGCTATATTGCGGACGAGAACGGGTTCCAACCGCAGGGAGCTCATCTTCCTGGTCTTCCGCAGCAAGCCCAGTCGAAATTCTTAGAGAATCAACGACTTCGTTTGGAGGACGAACAAAGGCAACGGGATGAGCAGAGGAGGTATGATGAAGAGCTGAGGCTTTACGAGCAGGCCCGCAGGCTAGGACAGTACAGGCCCCGCCCAACTCCCCCTCGATTCACAGCAGGACAGCCTTGATAATAAAAATCAAAGTAACATGCATTGAATTTGTGACTCATCGGCGTTCAGATTGTGCAAAATTGTTTATTTATTACGCGGTTTACTTAAATGTATTTGATGCGAAAAAATCGAAATAAAAATAGCCATTATTGCAAACTAAAACAATCATCGAATAGGTTTATGTGTATTGAAGTTCCGACAAGCGCTAACGGATTTATTCTAAATTCCAACGTTTCGATTCGACCATACGAATCCTCAACGGGGAGAGAACAACGCATAACAAAAATTGTTTGTACAATCATCGTTGTCTTACGAAACTGTGTACCGAAAACACATTTAGTCGCTTTTCAGCATTCTACCTGCCGTATCCAATGTAGTTTTCTTGTTACACAAAATACAACTTGTCAAGCAACATCCCAGTTCTTTCGCCCCTTACTGGAATTGGCTTCCTCTGATTTTACTGATGACTTCGTTTGAGGTACTCTGCATGTGGGTCACGTACCTAAGTTGAAAAATTATCCAAGCCTAACAACTCAAAATCACATAAATAAGTAAATGACAATCTAATGACAAATTCAACATTTTCTCTGAGCTCTCGAAAGCGAGCGCGAAAACGTCTCTATGGCTATCATGGTCTTTTTATACAGTTCTAGACTTTATATTCCAGCAGCAATAATGATAAATTACCGGTGCTACTCAAAGATTATATGTAACTGCAAACCGGCATAAAATAATTCAAAATTTATCTGCAACGAAGGAATAGGGAAGATAGATTATAAATTGTAACACGTTAATAAAGTATGAACTTCAGAAGGCTGATGAGAATTCCACAACGGTTGTAAAATTCTAACGTTTATAAGTTTCCAAAAATTAAACTATCAAGGCAGCATGTTTGCGCTTTTGTGAACCGTAACCATTATACATTGTTGTTCATTCATTCAATAATGCTTGATGTTGGGCTATTTTCGTAACTCATCTTACTTTTACATCATTTCGTCAACAAGGCTAATAAATAAGTTAATAACGTACAATATTTCATTTAAAAAAACCTGTACCACGTCATTGATACGCTCAGAAAACTGTCAATCATTTTTTTAGACGATTATCATAATAATAAGTACAAGTTGAAGATTTTTTTTTTCACACGAAAAATCATGGTGGCTGTTGAAAATTGCATGCACAAATTTGACTACCTGTCCAGCCAGAAAGTAAAACTACTTTTATATTCCACTCGGTATGGTTACACGCCACTTAGTTCAAGCCCATCCTCATTACGTATCGTAAATTACATAAACATTCACAACAAGTGCATCCTGTTCAGATCATTTCATACTTTCGAAGCCCACACGACTACAAAAAGGCGAGGAGCCCTGACAAGAAAACATCATACTTTGTTTGGTCATCCCATCAGACACAAGTAGAGAAAAATAATATTTGCGAAATTTTGGATAGATAATAGCCACCGAAATGAAATATCCGGTAAATAAAGCGGTTGTTTCCAGGATTTAAAAAAAGAGCTTTTAATATTTCTAACAAATGTTTTGAATTACGCTTGCATTTTTTAAAGATTGTGGTCGTCATTCTCCTGGTGGGAGTTTGTTCGGCTCAACCGCCAAGATACGATCAGGACGCAAGACTCTCTCAAGAAGCCCGATTTGCAGCTGCACAGGAAGCTCGATTTAAGGCTGCGGAAGACGCTCGTTTTAAAGCGATCGAAGAACAGCGCTTGAAAGACGCTCGTTACACTGCTGCCCGGCTTGCAAATGAGGTTGTGATCACCCGAACCGAAAACGACAACAGCGGGGATGGCACGTTCAGGTGGCTATCGGAGCTCAGTGACGGATCGCGTCATGAGCAAAGTGGCTACGTTAAAGCCGGAGTAGATCCAGAACATCCAATTCAAGTGATTCAAGGCGTCATTTCCTACATTTCCCCAGAAGGGCAGCAAATTGATTTACAGTACATTGCGGACGAAAATGGCTTCCAGCCCCAAGGGGCTCATCTTCCTGCACTTCCCAGGGTAATGGCTTTTAAATTTCTTTCTATTGTTTTCCAAACCGGAAACTCTTTACTCGCCACGTCACAAGTCAATTTTCTGAAACATTTAAATCTTTTAGATTGAGCAGAAGTTTTTGGAGCAACAGCGTCTCCGGGAGGAGGAAGATAAGCGAATTCGTTTAGACCAAGAGAGGAAGAGTCTCGAAGAAGAGCAGCTGAAAAGATACGACGAGGAACTTCGCCTCTATGAACAGGCCCGCCGTCTAGGACAGTACCGACCAAGGCCAAGTCCTCCACCTGGTCTTATTCCTCGTGTCAACTGAAACGAGTCTGATGAGACAACATAACGCTCTACATGTTTGCCATGCATCATTCTTATTTATTCGCTGTCTTGTACTTTTTCTGACAACAAACTAATTGGTCCAATATCATATTGCAACTTAATAAGCTTACTATACGTAGCAGCTTTGATGAATAAACAAAATTCTGTCCTAAAAAGTTTTCAGGAAGATCTCTTTACGGGTAAACATTCATATCACATTTTTCATACACGACTGTCATCTTTTAATACAGTTCTATGTCAAATGTGCGACAGAAAAGGTTTGGTGGTGCACGAAAGAACCCCAATTTATGTATTTGTGAGGAGGACACAAAAAGCTACACACTAAATGGCTATGGATCCCCCCAAGAAACTGCATGTATCCATTATTCTCCTGAATGAAAGCACGACTGAAATTCAAAAAAACAGCTGGAAGGCCGGAGTGAAAGCATGCAAATAAATTTTATCTCAGGTGAAAGTTGTATGGCGACGGGAGCTCTACAGCAAGGTAGACGGTTCTGGCCTACTTTTCTTTCAGTCTAGAATTAGCCATGGTTCGGTGAAAGCCCTTTTTTCGCTGCCATGGCGCTCGACATCAAATTCACTGTACAGAACACCAACTTAACATCCGTCAATGACACTTCGAGTGGAAAAGCAGACATTCAACGAATTGTCATTTCGGTTGTGTTTGCGATCTTAGCATTTTTTAGCTTTGTACAAAATCTTCGTGTCATATCCATCGTTCTCACGATGCCCACCAAGAAGAGAAAGTAAGCCGGCACAAATTTATATTATATCCCCATACATTTTAACTCTCATTCTTTCGACGCAATAATTAGTGGAAACATACTCGTCGCCCACCTGTCCCTTGTGACTACTCTCCTGAACTATTTTATTGCGGTTATTCTCCTGAGCAAATTGGATGTGTGGCCAGTGGACAACGCATTTGGACTATGCGTCGGCCATGCTTACATACGAAGTAACACCAGAGGATAATCTTACTAACCGCTTTCGTTATTTTTATAATAATTAAAGTCCGTTGCCTTTTCTGTTTTAGACGCAGTCGTTTCCTTAATTCCAGTGAATGTGACAGCAATCGCTTACGAGAAAATGAAAGTTTTACAGCCCAACTACAACGGTGAAAAGCTGCTACTTCGAAGGACCATTGCGTTTATGTGGACTTCAGTTTTAGTCGGAAGCTCGCCTAACATCCTCACAACCCGGTATATCACCCCAGATCCTCCAAATTTAGTCGGCGAATGCAAAGTACAACCAATATTTGGAAGTATTTCTCTCACAATTTGCTTCGAAACGTTTCGACTCCTCGTCTATCATATATTTCCAACGTTGTACATCCTTTACGGTTAGAATTTTTATATATGACATTATTCGATTCCGTTGTGCCGTTTTACTACTTATCTGCCTTTTGTGTTATAAACTTTCAGCATTAGTCTTAATCAAAGCTAAAGTATCGAAGTACCTGTTCACTGCCAAAACCCAAG
Organism: Akabosia matsudoensis; assembly: GCA_019593645.1. Taxonomy (NCBI): domain Eukaryota; kingdom Metazoa; phylum Arthropoda; class Collembola; order Entomobryomorpha; family Paronellidae; genus Akabosia; species Akabosia matsudoensis. The sequence continues at coordinate 5,337 of VICI01002145.1, read as the reverse complement.
TAACTTCGTTAAAGATGCGGAGGAAAGTGCAAAAAATGAGGTACATCGTTCTCAACGGAGTGGCATTCATATTTTTCTGGCTTCCTTCGGTCTCCCTCCTATTTTACTACAAGATCCATATCAGGTCAGAGTCAGCAGGGAATTCGTCAGCGAACCACTCGCAACCTTCTCACTTCTACGTGATGGTTTTCCTCGGCTACCTGTACGTCATGCTCAATCCCCTCGTTCATTTGCATTTGAGCGAGGACCTCGGCGAAATTAAATGGTGGTCGATGACCTATTCCCGGCGAAGTGGGGCAAAGAGCGACACAGTTGCTTACGAGTCAAGTGGGAACAAAGCAGCAGGCTCGGCAACCTTGGGAAAGGAAATAAGCAACGACGAGAACATTAGTACTTGCAATAGCCGGGCATCAACATTTCACAAGTCAAATGGCTCTGTGTTACAAAGCTCAAGTGGAGGGGGTTTTCAAAATGAAACTGTGCAAGTTGACAAAGTGTTTGTTTAATGAACATGGAACCTCAGTACCTGTCAAGTGGTATTCGAATGTATATCGAAAATTTAGCGCTTCAAGGGGCGTCTCTTCTGCGAATCTACACGACGAATTATTACAAAAACAATGTATATACCACAAAACGACCTCGTCGAATTGTTTGCGTCCTGGCCATGTCATACGTTTAGAACATGTAGCAAAGGATCTTAAAAAATATATGCACTTTCTAGCTTAAAGCAAGGAAAAACTTCTGAAAAGAGTTACTGCCATTTTAGAAAATAATCAACAAAGTTCGCAGGTAGAAGTGTCCATGGTAACAAGAGATCAGCATAAAATTGATTACACAGTTGAATAAATTTGAAAATTACCCGTTTACATAAACGTAATAAGATACGACCTCTTTCATAAAAAGCTTTCAATTTAAAATATTTTATCTGTTAACAGGATAAAGTTTCTGCTTAAGGTGAATAAACGTACTATAAAATGGACCACTGTACTATAAAAAAAATCAACACCTTCCAATCTTTATCTTTCGGTAGCAAATAAAAATAACTTTTTCCAGTGATAAGCTACCAAGAATATTACGATCACTCACTAAAGCAGCTATTTCTGCGACCAACGAAGTCAAAATGAACCTTCCTAATTTATATAATTACTTAAAAGTTATACTACTGTAAAAGCCTATTTGCAACAGAATAGAAACAACAACGAAAGATAAATAAAACCCTGCAACGCTAGAGTTAAGCGGCTTAAATAAACAACGGGTTCCCCACTCGAAATTGAAATTTAACCACACTATCTTGTTCAGGTTTTCATGTTGATCACGAATATTGCATTTGTTTGTGGGGCAAAGCCTTACTTCCAGTGATGTTAACTGTCGAATGAAAAATGATCAGTATGAAAAACTGAACAAGACGGTATGGTCAAATTTCAATTTTGAGTGGGGAACCCATTGTTCCCTTGTTCCAGTTGACCTTTGCGTGAAGGCAACTGAAAAAACCTGGCAAGAGCTATAAAGGTCGTCATATCCTTATGTTTGGCCCACTGTGGGACCCCAGAGGTTGACTTGGAGACCTGTACTTGTGGTATTTTTCATGCTTCAGATAGAGGTATCATCGCAGCAAAAATTTTATCCCCGTACCCATTCACAAAATTTCGGGCGCCTGCAGGAACCTGTGAAGGGCTCATCTATAAGGTCCCAAAAGTTCATATGTCCTTCCTTGAGGCAAAAACGATGCCTCCACTAAGTTTCAACACAATCGGAATAAGCGTGTAGGCTACAAGCGTTACGCAGATTCCTGAAACCGCGGAGAGCCGGAGTGGCGTAGGGATGGAATACCGATCGACGACCGTGAGTAGCCGTATAAAGCTATTGCTCCGCAAAGCTTAATAATAGTGAATACTTTTATCCAAAGGCAAAGCATTCAAAAATGTTATTAGAAATTCAAGAATTCATTTCGTACTACATGTACTTTTTCATTATTTCCGAAAACTCAATTCTACTATCCACGGGTAGTATCAAAGCACACCAGTGCTACTTCATGATTTTCGAAAGTTCCCATTTTTCATGCTGATTTATGATGTGCACAAATTTAAACGCAGTTGTTTTGAAGTTTATCCCGAGTCATATCATGCATATTTAGACGCCCGCGACGGTATAAAACAAAGAAGTAGCCAGCTTGTCCAGGTTTGAACGCAGATCACGAATGTAACATTTGTATTTGGGGCAACATATTACTTTGGGTGAGATCAGTAATCGAAAGTTTATTTCTCCATGGACACCTCCTACCGCTGCATAATACGATTACAAACGCGACCAATCAAAATTCGAAATTTACGGAGACGTATCTTGAGTATGTTTGGTCCTCGACTCCGGTATGGGACAAATTGTTCCCACAATCGAACAAAGCAGGAATCTCATGAGCTGATATAACGTAACTTAAATTGAATGCTCAGTTCCGAAACTGGATTAGATTTTCTTCAGTTGGCTGTCGAATGGTGGCCACCCAAAGACCACAAGCTTGCTAAGAAGATCGGACATTGATACAAATATACTAGAAAAATTGCAGCACTTCGTTGCGCTTTCACTTTGCTTGTTTCGCTTTCAAATATTTCTGTGTGGAAAGTGACTCTCGGAGGGACAGAGTTGCAGTCATTGAGGTACATGCTATGTATGCGTTCAGAGCAACCATGGAAAACTTACCCGATATGAAAGAAGAGATGGAATAGGGATCGGTTTGCCTTTGAAAAATGGGCGATGATATCGTAACCACAATTTTGCTGGCATTTTTTTCGAACATAATATTCTCAACTAACTTAGTTATAAAATATATATCCGTTATTAAAGGATCAGGAAGGAAAACAAGGCCATCCTTGCGAAACACGTTCGCATAGCTGTAACCGAAATTGCAGCTTAGAGAAACCGTGTTTAAACGTTTTTATGCTAATTTTGACTTTAAAATTGTGTTTTTATAGCATTAAAATAACATACTTAAGCCAGCAAAGTGATGAGTATACATTTTCAAGCGTAGATTGTCATGTTTTGGGCATATATATATTTTCCCAGGATATTATTCATGTATTACTCATATTATTCATCCCATTCATATTAAATGCATTCGGATATAGTTAGTTATATGTAGTAAAAAAGTAATGTAGAATGTTAAGTTGTTTGATAAGCTGCTCCACTACAGTGCTTTTCTCAGACTATATGCTATATACTGTACAATTGGAAAATGAAGAATTGAGAGGGAAATTGAAATACAATCCTTTTGTTCAACTTTGTTATTATTCTTGGTATCAACTATTAGTACTACTGTTTTCCTTTCAAAAGAATACAGAACAGTAACTTGTAGGCATGTTTTAAACACAACAGATATTAAAATTGGATTGATGTGGATTTCGGTAGCATTCATTTTGATACAAAGTCCTTCGGAATACTTATCGATACGTTCCTACGTTTACTACGTATTCCTATAGATACGAAGAATCACAACTGAAATAAATTCAATTGAGGAATCACAAGGCAAACGATCAATTTGTAAGGAAATCAGGGGCACAAGAGTTCATTCATCCGGCCATTCAGTCCAAAACCCTGCATTTCAGAGGTAAAGCATGCATCTACGCATATCCAAAACCAATGTCCTGATTCACAGGAAAAACGATTAGCATTAAAAAGGTTGTCGAGAATGGCTTGTGCATAAACTCAATGTGGACAGAGACTAGATAAGGCAAATTACTTCAATGGAACGAAAATCCAGGCAAGGGAAAAACGAGAAGAGGAGACCACAAGCAGCATCTGAATACTCAAGACAGATACCTGAAACGGGATGAAACGCTCAGTGGACAGTATGCACTTAAAACGGGGACAAGACAGAGAACAGAATTGGAAAATGAATAATTAGCCTAGAAGACTATCAACCTAGGATCAATGACCATGAACGGCTATGCACTATCCGGCACAAAGGACATGATACAATGTAGGGAAAATTGGATAGGGGATTTTTTCATTTCAAGTTTTGTTGTTCATTTGATCACTACTTGAAATTTCTCGCTCTAACAAAAACTCATTTACCACAAAGGCTACTTGTTCGGAAACAATCAAAATTTCTCGCTTTAACAAAAACTCATTTACTATAAGGGCTATTTGTTCGGAAACAATCAAAGGGAATTTTGGGCTTTGTACAATTCTGGGTAAGGCCTCCAACAATTAACTTTCGGTGGAAAATACGGAAGTAGTTTAGCGAATCATAGGTTTTGAATAAGGGAATTCGTTTGACTCAGGTATTCCAAGTTTCATTCGGTGTCATCACGATCCAGCTTGGACTTAGAAAGGTTGTTGGAGGAGACTAAGGGAAGCTAGGAGTTTTAGGTATTTCAACTACAATCTTTTCCTTTCCGTTTGTTCATGAGAGGTTGCTAGGTTGTGAAACATGAGAAGATCTTGATTTCCGGGGGATTTTCTAAATTCGTAGCCACCTGTATTAGGAGAGATACCAGGCGACCAGCCCACCTCGCAGAGTACGGCGAAATACTAGGCCACCATCCATCCCTGCTAATTGTGTTGAGAAACTAGACATCCACCCCTCCACTCTAAGGTTTCACATCCAACGGAAACAGGAACTTTGGTGATCCTCAAAAACCCAAGGTGCGTTGTTGTACACAGTTAAAACACATCATTGGTTATTGTGTGGTGGTGAAGATTTGCAACTGGGGTGGGAAAAGATTAAGTTGTTCCGTCAAGTAGATCACTCCAGTGATTACTTGGCGAGAGGAGGATACCATCGCCTCCATTTTCATTTGGGTTCATGGGAGTGTCAGGAATTGTTAGGAGTTGCAAATAATTTTTGGTATTTTTGGTAAAAGGTATTTGGTGTATGTCGGTTCTTGTTCTTCGGGTTCGGTTTTGCCCATAAAAGAGGCAGAGTTTCGTTGACTTGGGGTAATCTGAGTTACTAAACTATAATTGTTGTTAAACCGTTGCCCTTAACCAGTACGACATTTAGATTAACTACATTAAATCAAAATTTCAAATTCATTTAAAGTTCAAGAGTTAAGTAGAATGTTTAAGGTGAGAGCTCAAACCTAGGGAACATTTAAATTAACTAAAGTCGAGTTAAAACATTAAGTCGTTGAGAAGTAATCAAGAGAATTTTGAGTTAAGTGAACTCAATTAAGTTCGAAAACTTGCTAATAGTTGCTCAAACTATTTAAATATTTGCTAATTACAATTACATCGTTCATTTTCTAGAAATAATTTAATTCAATTTTCATTTATTCCAATATCCAACTTGCTAGTTCAAGTTAATTCAAGCTTACACTTATCCATAAGCAAGTTCAACTTGTC
>VICI01002144.1:0-18022 GCA_019593645.1 Akabosia matsudoensis | reverse complement strand
ATGAACAAAAAATGATACATGAAAATATTTTATGAGCTCAGACGCGGGGTGAAGCCGACTTGGACAAAGAAAATATAAAAATGAGTTATTTTATTCGTCATTTTGCAAAGGTATAGGGCGTAGTAAGAATTACAAACACTTTACAGCTTTGTTTGTGTTTTATCACAAGAAAATTTAACAAACGCAAAAACATAATATTTCATTTCCTATTATATATTTACCTGAAACATAGGTCATATTATGGAAGAAAAATTGGTTGGAATAATAACGTGCCCTTCGTATGTTACCAATAAAACTTACGTTGACAATATATTGTATTGGGGGCATTTCATCAAAAATTAGACATGGTGCAGTTTTGGGATGCTTTTAAGCATTATACACTTTCAATTTGACTCTTTCAATTTATAGTGTCAATTTGAATTTTCATAAGCGCCTAAAATGTTCGCACTGAAAATGTTTGCCATTTTTCGCAAAAATTTTAAAAATTACTTTTGCATTCATCCCAAAGTACAATTCGGCTGTAATTACGCTTGCGAACGTTTCTGTAATATAAAATATAAAATTGCATCTCTAATAAAGCTTGGGAATCCTATCACAGCCTCTCTTCTTGGCATGCAAATCCCAAGCCTTTTTACATTCAACTATGTTGGATTGCATTGCAGAATATCTTCTCTCAAACTGATTTTCGTCGAAGAAAATGGATTTTTTGCTCACATAGAGAACAATTACCTTTATGAATACTCATATTTTCACTAAAAAAGTGAGCGATAGGAGAACGAACTCATGTGAGAGATTGTTCTTGCAACAAGTACACTAGTAATATATTGAACAACGCTTAGTTTTCATCTAAAAGGCATAGTTTTTAATTCACAACGTTTGGTGAACTTCAGGGGCATTTAAGCTTGAGAACTTCCGCGCAACGGGAATTTCAGACACCGTATTCTTTAGCATATTATAACACCAAATAGAAGATGAAAGATAAGTATGCAATGTTAAAATTCGTTACAATTTGTCAAGTGTCTGGGGAATAGTGTAATTTAGTGCACAATAATTTCAGTTTCTTGCCGATTCCTTTCCTGGGCGAACCATTAATTCAAATTTTGACTTTCTTTACGTTTCCTTGAAATCTATTGATTCTTTGTCCGCTAAAGGATTGGACTTAAATTACTTGCCCAGTAACATAACCAAATGGCTTATTCATGGAATATGTGCTTTCAGTGCGTTTTGGAGCAACGAAGTAAATGCGTCTCACGTCAGGCCAGTTTAAACTAATATATGTTGCGGGATTATAATCAAATAAAGAATTGATAGGCTGGGGTGGATAATCCTCTTATCGAATTTTACAATTGAAAGTTTACGTGTATTTGCGAATCTGGCATTGGAATGTATTCCAAAACTATTAGGACCAATGTATCAATGTAACAGCCCATACAATGTAACCACTTGTACTTTGAGAGGCTTATAACCTCGGAATTTACATGCCATTGAGCAAACCCTGGCTAAAAAATTCTTAAAAATCTGTGCATAATTGAAGTGACAAGATTTATCACTTGTCGGCTTATCAAAGTCAGAAAGCTTATGACTGTAGTTGTATAGAATAAATGTTTCAAAGTACGCAGACTTGCCTCCTCGCAGAATTCTTCTCAATCTTTTTCAAGCAAGATTCGAAAATGAAGTCTTCAAAATTTCACCACCAACATTGATATTTCTTCATAAACCTGACTGTTCTAAGTAGACTGCAAAGCCTGAAGTAAACTCATACTTAAATCTCTCTAGAACGTGACTTCTGCGAAATCTTTCCTTAGTGGGCTTACTTATCGGCAACCTCCCTAAGAGAATGCTTATTATGATGTTTTACTCTCTGAAATTTTACTAATCCGAACAAAACTCAGAATCGATAAAGCTGTACATTTCTTACATGATACGCATACCAACAAAAACAATGATGACTTTACGTTACTTTGCGAAACACAAAGTGATAACTGTTGAGATAACTGCTGATCACCTACAATCGTAAATTATTATACTTTACATTACAACCTAACAAACCGATTCTTAGTCTTTCCATTATTTCGTTTTTAATAACATCTTTTCCCATAAACAGACACTTAGAAGCCTCTATCCAGTGGCTTCGTCAAGTACCATATTTCCTCTTTCCAACCCAAAATGTTGGAACCTCCTATAAAGCAGGCAAATTAGCGAAGTGAAAGGTCTGCCATAATGCCCCTATATTTATGATGACTTCTAAAAAATACGCTCACACCATTGTGAGGATTGCACGAAGTGTGAGTGTGACTGTTAGCTGACAGATCATTTTGTACTTAGCTGGTGTCTTTTAAAGAAATATGAGGTAGCGGGTTACTTATACTGCGATTTGCAACTTGAGGTTAATTGTTATCACGATTTTTCATGACTTCATGATTCAGGATATGCCTTGTTTTCGATTTTTAGATATCTTGCCACCATCGCATCATCGTTCAAACTTCAGCAACAATGAAAAGTTAATCTGAAACTCAAATGAAGTTACATGAATGATGGAATTTTACCATACAACTTTATACTCAGATTACTACAATTTTTAGATCTGTTCAATATGTTCGATTTTAGATTTTATCATGCATTTTGTTTTTTGTTGCAGATTTAAAGTATGTCGTACAATGGAGGACTTGAAGACCCCCAAAGTTGGCCATTTTCCGTACGCTATACAGCGTCACCATACCGGAAATCGAAGTTCCCAGCGGACACTGCAAAATCCACAGGTGGAGGTGACGCTCTTGCTACATCTTCATCAAATCACATGATGCAACAACACTACCCGCCTCAATACCCTACATCGTCGCAGACTCATTGGGCACCCAGCTCTGATGCACCTTTCGATACCACAGTCTTAAGCGGATCATATAGAGGAGGTGTTGGTAGCTCTGGTGGAATTTCATCATCTCTCATGCAAAACACACCCTCGCCTGGTTTAATTAGCACCGGTGGAGTAATTAGTCGTAATGGGGGAACCAGTAGTAGCAGTGGATCAGGCACGACATCCTCAACATCCGCTCAATCCCAGCAACTAGGTGCACTTATACCGTTGCACCAAGTTGTACCTCATCATCAAGCTAATCAACCGTTGTTTGCTCAAGCTTTAGTTAATTACCACAATACACAAAATAGCAGTAATAGCAATTTTCGGCAACATCTACACAGCACTGGGGGAAGCAGCCAGCATCATCATCCCAGACAACTCCAATTTCAAAAGGCCCCGTCAGTATCCACAGGAGGGACCAATATAGTAGGAAATAGTAGCGGCGTAGGCATTGCTGGTGGACGATTAATGAGCAAAGGCTCATCACTTGAGATTTCAACACATTTGCAACAGCTTCATCAGTATCAAAATCAAGAGCGCCAGAGAATACTTCAGCAACGACTTCTACTGAATGGTCAAAGTGCAGCAACAGGGTCGCACCTGCATCCTTACCTTATCAACACTAATGTTAGTGGAAGTGGTGGTGTTGGTGTGAAAAGCTCATCGATTCCGTCGGATCATCACCATTATGGTCTCCCGATATCTAGCACTTAATGGACAACAAATGCAGTCAATACCTCCTGTAGGTTTAGTAGGAGCTCAACTTTTGTCTAAGGGCAGTAGCACTGCAGGGGGAAGTCAACATTTAAGGCAAGGGAACGGTGTGTGGCACATTCTCGCGGAAAATAAAGATTTAGATCAGGTAAGATGTTGCCAAATATGGTCGATGAATGGTAGAAAAGTATGATTTTATTGTGCATTTATACACTTGTACTTTAATTGATGAATATTTAATAAGACACTTATACTGCGGGGATTTTTGATTCCTGGTCACGCCTATGATGTAAGCTTTTTCGTTCTTAACCTCATATTTTTCATTGTAAGCGATAATAAATTTATGACTTCGGTTTGGGGTGAAAGAGTACGGCCTATCCATCCAACCTACATGTCATGATTCGGATTAGATTTCTCTGAGATATAGTGAGCATTCAACTGTGCACACTACTAAAACTGCTAAATATGGGTTGGTCCAGCACAGAAACAATACAATGCTGGTGAATTGCAGTAATCTTTTTGAATATTTCAATATTTTAAAGCCAATCCAGTTGGACATAGTGGCCCATAAATAAAGGAAAATTGTGTTTGAATCACAGTTAAGAGCTATAAATTTGCATCATTTGTTTCATCGGTACACCGATGCTCTGTAAGCGATATGAAAAAGTGGGATATCTTTATGTGCAGTTTTGTGGCTGTTTGTATAGTGCATGGCACGAAAAAGAAGTAAATGCCTAGAAAATTCCTGCACGGCCTTTCACCTTCAATTTACCTCTAAATTACTGTTGACCATCTTTAATGTTGATATCATCATCATTGGTGTCCCTAGAGTATTTCTCCTATGGTACATGGTAACTTATGGCATGGCATGAGTTAATGTACGCATAAAAATTTCGATAATCACGCTGAGTTTATCCGTGCGCTATTTCCATTCCAGAGTAACGTGAAAAATTTAGTACTTTTTTTTCGAAATACACTATGCATTTTGATGTAGAAGAACACACAAGGAGAAAACTCACAACAAGTACGTTCATGTTTCTTACTTTGTAAGAAAAATTACATCGTTCTCGACTCAATTGTTCTTTTTATTTACTACACACGTGAATGTACTTGAAGTTATTACTTACCTGTGAGCTATGAACACACTTTTTTCTCAGCGTTCTCACATGTCAGATGAAAAAGGCTTCACAACCACCTACAAAGCCTTTACTTCGAACTATGTATTGACATTTGGCATCATTAAGTCCAGACATGTGAGTGATCCTAAGGATTGCATATGTCGGCTAGTAATATTTTTCATTTCAGTTGTTTTATAAAAAGTTGTGTTCGTCGCATTATAATACGGAATGTTGAGTTGTCTGTCCGGGAGCATTCAAGTATTTGGAACTATTTATATTTTGTAATAGATGCAAGTTGGTTTCGGGCCTTTTCCTTACATTAGGAAATCCTTTACCTCTGATCATTAATTATTGACATAAATCGTAAGGTTATTATATGGCATGCAAGTATATACATTTGGGAATCATCCGCTTAAAAGTGCACCCTCCTATTTTTTACTTTAATATACAACTGAATACAGACAGGACATCTAATTTTTCATAAAATTAAGTTCGCGGCATTGTACTTGTAAGCTAGATATGTTTGATTTTGAAGAAACAAACCTACATATCATGTAGACGGTCGATTGCTTTCAACCTTCTATTCTTTAGTATGTTATTCTAGCAGGCCGAAATAATTTGTACTCTAGCAACCAGCAATAGCAATGTGTAGTATGTATTATGTATGTTGTACTCAGTTTTATTACTAAGACATATAAATTCATTTCCCAGGAGTAACATTTGATAGACTTACCTGCATTTATAAATTTTTTATGGCATGCAAACATGTCCGGTATCCACTAATAACAGAAAATGGTCAGGGGGAGAGCTCTACATCTAACATCGCACATCTTCACGTATTTTTCTTCCATAATCAATCAAATCATATCGTGTCTTCATTACTGGATCCTCTGGAACATTGGGAGTTTTAATCTTACCATAAAAGGTATCAACCCTGTCAGCTCATCATAAATCATAAGTTCTGGTAGCAGTCTATCGTTTGTCGTTAAAAAATGCACTTTTTGTTTCTTTCTCGGCAAAATACATACGAAAATGTCTATTTAAAAAAAACTTGGGAAACTTGTACTCGTTTGTAAAAAACTCATGTAAAAAAGATGTTTTGTTTAAAATATATGCATGCATAATTTCAGACGCTTTACATACATACATGTTCATATGTCAATTAATATCGTAATTTCTTATGACTTACCTTTAAAAACTTAGAATATTTATGGCGAAATCTCCACACTGGTAGCTGGACGATTCTTATATACACGAAGCACACTTTTCAGGTGTAACTGATGATTAAAGCTATCGTATCCAGCTCTGATATCATTTAAGTAGTAAATAAAAACTGAGTTTTCCTTATAGCAATAGTAATTGGTTGCTTCATTAAATCAACTGAGTGATGGAGTAATCCCTATTAAAATCGATGAAAGTATATCGTTTTTAGTTTCCTATGCGTACTCGCGATAATAAGAGCTAGTGGGAGGGACGGTTTGCTATCTGTGTGGAATACGAGGACGAACCGTGCACATGTTCCAGCAGTGCTTGCTGGCAAGCAGCCCTGTAAATGCTTCATCATAAAACAATAATTTGGTGCCAGTGTAGACAGTAATAGAATCTAAAGGAAATCACTTGATTTTTGTGCACCGTCAATTGGATCAAGCATCAATTTGGCCAAATCCTCTTTGTACTGTGTGTTTATAGAAACTTCTCACGATTTCCAGCACGTTACGTCTCCAAATAGCTTAGGTCATCCTTTCGGTTCAAATTCATTTTCCATACTTTTCGTGTGGAGACAAATTGGAGTAATTAACTGTGCGCGTGTTTTTATTGGTGAGTCATCAATCGTCCGGCTTCGTTCGCTGTGACTATGCTTAACATTAATACGTGTTAGCTATAATACGCATTAAGCAAATATTTCGACAGATTTTTCTCTATGAATCTCATTTTCGATTGATACCAGAAGTTATAGATTATTTCTGTACACATGAAATTCTAAACATCCCAGAAGTGAAAACCTTATTATGCGTAAGTAATGAATAAGATTCACTAGTAGTAGTGCGACTTAGTTTCATGGTTCACTGCATTGTTCACAACATTCAAGGCACCCAGTTGCTTTAATTACGAGTTGAATTAGCAATCGTTGAAACTTGTGTATGGTTGACATTCCAATTAATATTCTATTCAAACTCCATTATATTTCATACACTAAAACGCTCCCTCCCAGCATTCTATTCAGTATATTTTTTGCAGGTGAAAATATTAACTGCAATTTGTAAACAAACTTTTATGTTGGTGAGGTTATGGCAAAAATCGTTTGCCACGCATACCAAGGCCAATCTGCATTCCAATCTAAAAACTTAGAAAGCATATTGGGATCCCCTGATTTTGTGACACAAAAGCTAGGTACTTGCTGAGTTCATTTAGCTATTGGGAGCTACTATTAGTCAACTTCGTACGTGCAAGTGAGGACTGTACGATAAACCAGGGCAAAACAAAGCTAGTCTTAGCCAGAATTTTTTATTTTTCTGGTATTTCTCGAACTTAAGATCCTCTTTATGTAAAAATGCAAAATATAATGTATTTTTTTGGCTTAGATTACATACGGCGGAGCGTAAGTACTCAAAACAAGAAAACAATGTATCGTACATGTGCTAAATCTGACATTCTAAGTACAGTTGCATAAGAACTTTTGCTTTGATTTATGCATACCAAATTGACTATAGCTAGATCACATCTTATCATTTTCAAAATAGACATACTCATTGCTCATTTGCATGTTACTGAAGTGTTACAGTATCATTTTCTTAAAACAAATTTTCAGGGCTTACTACGCATAGCGAATCAGTGAAAAGTGTCGTTTACAAATTTTCCATTTTTATATAATGAATGCATATGTGTTGAAAAACGTAAAATGCCTCACTCAAAGTTCTAAGGATCCATCTTCAGAACACCTTCAAAGTGTACATCAAAGGTACGTTTGTATTCCGAAAATACACAAACAAATTGCGATTGCCTTCATATTTAAACTTGCAAATTAGTAACATAAACAATTGTTCAACTTATCTTTCAAAGCTCGAAATACACATGCAGCTAAAAATTAGCAGTCGTTACAAAAAAATCTGAATCTGTTCATCATATATTACAATAGTTCTTTGATGTTCAGGAATATTACAAGCTTTACTACAACCGCATTATGAGGAAAATAAAATAAATGCTAAAATGCATCTGCCAGTAACGAAGAAGCGATACTTAGTTATAGTTTGTGAAAAACATGAACTATGATGTCGTTTCAATGTCTTTGTTCATATAAAATTTACGATGGCTAAAAAGGTTTTTTTGAGCTTTTGCGTTTGGATATGTAAGTGCCATGCATGCATAAGAAAAGTTTCTACTTACTATGTGCATTGATTCACTAAACTTGTATCGATAATCAATCGATGAAGGTTACGACCACGAGTAAAATAATATTTAGGTCTGCAAAAAGCGAGGGAGTATAAACAGAATAAAAATTTAAATTGTTTATGTATATTAATGTCTTTCAGGTGGAAGGACTAGACGAAGGTTACATTGAAGATCTCAAACAACCGTTTTTATTTCATCATCACCCCCAAAACCAACAACAGCAACCTCACAACTTACAACAACCACATAATCATCCTCAACAGATAAACAGTATTAAACCAGGACTCCTAAACTCCCAACAACAACAAACAACGACTCCATTCTCACTCGCTCATCAACAGTTTCAAGGTTTAGTCTCCTCTTCATCCGCCGCACCAACTGACTTCCAATCGGCGAGAAACAGACAAATGCTATTTGGAGCACCTGGTGCAGGCGATAGATCGAACGGCAATAGTTTTGATTACGATCCATACTCATACGTATACGACTCCCATTTTCAAAAGGATGACCTAATGCTGCGAGCTTCGGGAGGAGTAGACTTTAGAAATAATTTTAGTAGTGGACCGCCAGACCAACTTCACGGTCCTCCTGAGTTCTTAGGATTTAATGGGACAGAGTTTCCGCACAAAGTTATCTTAGCGCAAACGTTAAGCAATACAAGTAGTCTCCAAGGATTACCACCATCCCTACGGACAGGATTTGGAGGACCTCCTACTTGTACAACAGGAGATAATTCCGACAGTGATGACGCAAGCGAAAACGAATATGAGGAAATCCAAGAGGTTGCGCGGTACATGAACAGTGCAAGTTTATCTACGCCTGATAATGACTTGTTGATAAATAATAGCAAAAAAGGTGGCAGTTTGAATAGCAGCAGTAGTCCCGATGATAACTACGAGTATGACAGTGTTCACCCGAATTACGACGATGTAGGAGTAAATGGAAATAGCAACACTCAGGGGACAAGTGAACCTATGAATGTTATCAGTACAAATGCAGGTGTGTCTGCCTCATCAGCAAGCGACTTGGCAAGGGTAGAAGGTGAAAATGACAGTGGAAAGTGCAATGAAGTAACAAGTTCGAGTACTTCAAATATCAGCAACGGAAAGCACTCACCTGCCCCTCCTATAGGACCACCAAGACATTTCAAAAGCTTCTCCAGTACGGATGACATCCTCGCTGAGGTAGTTCAGGTACAGCAAAAACATGACCGAGTTCTCGACCAGTTGAACCTGGAGGTAGAAAATTTGTTGATTCGGTCTACGAAACAAGAGATTGAGCAGAATGAGCTCAACTTTCAGAGGAATCATGCTACAATACTGTTGAAGAGTGGACATACTCATTCACATCAACAAGAAGACTTGATGAATCCCTGTCTGGGGACCAAATGTTACTGCCACAATAGCAATCAGGGATCGAGTTCGGGCTCGTGTCAGCAGCTAAGTACACATATTCTTGGGCATCCACAAATTCAGGAGCAGATGTGCAGCAGTGGAACTTTGATGGGATCATCTTCCGAGATTTCGCTGAATAATATGAATACAGGCACGAACAATATTAAAGGCGAGGGTCTAGAAACTAAGGGTGGCGTAGGTGATGGCAGCTGCAACTGCTGTTGTTGTCGTGGATGCTGTTCTTCATCTGCTGTAGGAGACAATGCAAATGGAAATCCTTCATCTGTTGCATCTTCTTCGGCAGGAGCAAAGGACAAGACTACATGGCGAGAGTCCCTTAAGGCGAGTCTGCTTAGTGGATTTCATAATCACGGTCAGCATCATCATCACCTCACCCAAGCCCATCACTCTTCGTCTGGCTGTGCTAGTGCAAGCAGTAAACTTGATAGTGGTAGTATTATTGAGACGGGAAAGTTGAGTAATGGAAACAGTAGTAGTGTCGCGTGCATTTCCGGTCTTGGTGCAAGTGGAACGTTTTCAAGAAAGAAAAAGTTGGATAGAAATGCTCCCGGACAATTGAGTGATACAAATTTGAAACATAAGTTGAACACGTTGAGTGCAATTCAAAGTCACAATGAACAGTTCCAGTTACTAAAGAAAGAACAGCAATATCAAAACTGTAGCAGTAGTTGCACTGCCTTATGCGTTGACGACTGCTCGAGCAAAATAAAAGGCAAAAATATGAACGTGGTACACACACTCAATCATCATCTCCTTAGTGGAAATGTTACCTCTGGAAAGGGATGGAAAGGCCGGTACCAAAGGTCAAACTCACTCATTCCCAGTTGGAAAATACGTGACCATTTAATGAGACTTCCGTTTCTTCGACAAAACAAAGGTAAGTTTATCAGTTTTTTGTTTCTGCTGATACTGAATCCTGGATCGTATGAGTGAACAAAGTGAAATGTAAAGGGCGCTATCATACATAGCGTGTATTGTATGAAGTGCCCTCTATCAACTACCCGAGCACACGAATCAAGACGCTTCGTTAACGCATCTAACGTTTCCATGCACTGTCGCTACGCTGCTCATTTTGTATGAAGTTATGTATCGCTGATATGGATGAAGGCAAAACATTGCAGACACTGGACTAGAGTATTTCTATCTGTGATCTGTGTATCAAATATGGGGGCATAAAAGCCTCTCGTTTTCCGTTCCAATTTTGGATGGAGGTATCGCATCAGCTATTAATGGAGTTTAGTAACACAGATACCTAAATCTAAATAAAATATTGGGCAAAATTTTAGATGAGGGCATGTCGACCCTCATGTACCGCAGTTGTGAAAAATTTGGACAGATGTTTAAAAGGGAATGAAAGTGATCTGCTGAACACTTGTGTTGAGATTTGTCTAAAGGCACTAATGGGAGCCAAAAAAAAGCTTCTAAAGTCAAATGAATTACTTTCAAGTGGAAGTGAAAGAGTTTTGAGATAGGGATGTAAAAGTTTACTCACTTTTGTTCCTGGAAAATGACATTCATTACTTGAATGAATTGCGCAACTTGGAGTTATCAAATCGATATGGGTGACTGCCTAAATGTCCAGTTCAGTAAAAGATATTCTTTGATAGCTTATTTTATTACATGACACCGCGAACGCACACTTGAACATCTTGAAGAAATGGATGAAAATACAAAGTGTTTTAGCATAAAGATGTTTTTGTAATGCTGAGTTATGCAAGAATATGTGCAATTAAACCTTTCATACTCAGATCAAAACTTAACTTTTTAGGCCGATATTTTGTCCCTATCATTTCATTGACACTCTTTATTGTTATTAAAAATCACTAATCTCTCTTTAGAATGGTCAACAATAAGCGATTTCGCATGCGGTGAGAAGGGAGCAAACATAATAAAATAAAAATTCTAATTTGGATGATGGCCGATGGCGCACGAATTATTTTTGGCCAGCAAAGAAGCCTAAAAATAGTGTTTTATATTGCATCCGTAATCTTTTCCTTTTCAGCTCTGTAGGCCTTACCAGAGTGAGAAATGTGGACATCCTTCTCCTCGTCCATCCTTGCATGCACGAGAAACAATATAATTCTCTTTTAAAGTTCGTCAGCTCCTCAAATCCTGTGTAGCTAAAGGGATAGTGTCGTGTACCCCTTTTATTGCCCAGTGCCTATTGAAAAAATAGTTCTTCCTTTTCCTTTGTTGGGTTGTTTACTCTGTTAACTAAAGGTTTTTGTTCCTATTATTAGGCAATTTAGGGTACAATCAGACAAAGAGCTCTATATTATTCATCAATCTTGTAAATCATTGAAATAAACTGATAATGATAGAGCAAGAAGGACCGACCATGAACCAATACCAATCGCGTATCTCGATTAGGCTGATTCAGTAAAACAATGTGTCTGCAATCAAATTGCCATAATTTCCAAACATTATTCTATAATATTCAGTTTGTTCTTTGGGGATATATTTGTTTTATGCATGAGTATGACTATGACATATATGTGATTAGGGCCAAAGCTACGACAAGTGACATAATCAAGAAACTTTCAAGCCAGATCATATCGTATCTATCTAACAAGAAGCCATGCTCTTCCCATTGTACTGAAGTTGGAAAACAAATTCATCCAGTTTATTTAAATATATGATTTACAAGACTATATTATGAATTTGTTTCTGTTGACTCATTCTGCTTTTCTTTTCGAGCTAAACCTGTTTGACAGTAAAGATCTTTCCATTTTAAGCCTCAAAGACTGTGCCAGGATAACTTTTTAATCGTACATTCTTGGAGAATTGTGCGCAAGTAAAGGGCCCATTGTATACGTCCGTCATGAATCAAAACTGGAAACGAACGTTTTGCGTGTTAAAATGGTAACCAGTTATTGTGAATTCACTTGTTGAAATCTGAAATCGCGGCTGCCGTTTAACTACCGTGAAATTCAAAAGAACAACGAATTTCAATAGTGGTTCCTTTTCGGTGATTTCGTATATACTTTCTTCATTCTTTGTTGCCTCACAAAATGCATGTACATATACGTGCTACAAATCAGTTGCTACGAAGGTCTATGATTTACCGTTTCTATCGCCGAGCACGGTTGACGCATATGTTATGAAAATGTCAATTTTGTATTATAGCATGTTGTAAGGGCAGATAATATGATCATACCGGAGAAAATGCCAATGATGATTTTGCGTCAGGAAAATGTAAAGTTGTAACGTAATGTTTACTCATGATTAGGATGTGCCTCTGTATAAATATTTTTTACGCATGTCTGTCATGTGAACCGCATGATCAATGCGTTTTGTCTGATACTCATCCTCCCCTGTCAATATTTCATCCAGTGCACAGAGGGTCGAGTTCATTTACACCAAATGACGAGTCTAACTAAGTAAAAGAAAATTATGACTACTTAACTTGCTCCGCATTTAATACTCAACTGCTTTGATGAGTTGTAAGAATTCGTTTTATGTAATAGACAAAGTACAAACTTCACTCCTCTTCTTATAAACATTAGCATGATTCTTTTCGAAAATGAACTCAGCTACAAAGCCTTGTCGGAGTCTTTTAAGTACAAATAAGGATAGTTACATATCACTTGCATCTCTTCAACAGCTCGTGCATTAAAACTGTCTTCATGTCATATCATTCTCGTAATGAATTTGGCTTTTTCATCCGTTTGCATCACCAAACGATCCCACGAAACAGCACATAGTAAAGGCAGGAGCAGTCTTTTCTAAAACAATATGTTCAGTAACAATTTTTAGAGAAAGGAGACAGTACACAATACTTGTTGTTGTACCGTATCTCCAGTTCTATCTCAAAGAAAGAAAAAAATATTCCATCCTTCGTAAATTCTGGTACTTTTGTCGCTTCGTCGTATGCGGCTGCACACTGCAGCGAGAACTTACCTTTTTCTCTCGTATTACATCCGATTCATAAGAATTTTTTTATGTGTCTTGTTTTTACATTTTGAGTCTCACGTACTTCCATTCTTCCGTCTCGTTTAGCACAAAGTTTTAATAGTTCTTCAACGAAGCATATATATATTTCCTAGCTAAAATATCTAGCAAACCAACCAGCCTCGCAGCATCATTACCGATCCCCCATTTTTAAAATCTAAAAGTACTCATCATTTTTTTCATACTGGTTTCAGTTTTCATATGAGCCGTCAGATTATTATGTGTGTGTTCGAACAGATAAACGATCCAGTGGTGGTGGTGAAAAGATTGTAGAGATGGTATGTGCCTGGTGGCATGGTGGTTTACGTTGATGAGGAAGAAAGGGAAGGTGGTGTTTGTGCGTGTACCGACTGGCGTTGCCAGTTGTGGTGTCGGTGGTCGTAGAGCATAGAACAATTTTCATGAACTTTCGTTGCCAGTCTCTTTTTGCTAAGGGAAGAGAGGAAGTCGGGTTCCACGTTTCAAATTTCTTCTTGGAACTGTTGTTTACATTGTCTCTGAGCGTCATAAAGTTTGTTTAGGCTTTTCCCATCATCATAATCTTCATGTTTCTTGCGTAAACTGTGGGTGATAATGAATAACTGATTCATTCAAATAAATTACCAGAGGAGGAAGTGGAGTTTTGTTATAAATAGATACATATTTGCTGACAGAATTACTTAATTTTAGAAAGATGCTTTTGAACTTGATGTCGTCGCGTCATATCTTCATCATCAAGTCGATCATCATATCAACAGAAGGCATCGGCGTAATCTCGACTTCTTCAAAGGAACAGATTGAAAGATATTTTACTGCGAAAGCTGAACTACAAACAGCTTGAAATGTAATCAATAAAAAAGCTTTTCAAAGAGAAGTTATATGTTTTCGAAAGTACAGACGAGTCAGTTTAAACCAACTCATAGCAATCAGTGTATACTGTTCGCGTGTTCTTTGTTTGAAGAAAAAGGATTTGCTTGCTTGTCCTCACAATTTAGTTCTTCCATGGAGGAGGTAGAAGACTTATGAAATCTCGGGCACAGTGCCAGATAGGGAGGTGTATTTGACAATAATGCTAATTGTGATCTGATAAGCAGATTAACTTTAACTATAACACTCACCACTGTTTGAAACAATAATTTGCAAGTTTGCTTCATACGGGCAAACATGAACATCTTACAATGGCTTCTACAACCCAAAAACAAGTGGATTTACATGAACAGGGAAAGTGAAGTTTACGACATTTCTTTTCTGGATTTTTGTGTTTATATTGCATGTGTAACAACTTTTTGGCGTGCCATCGCTTAGAATACAAGAACTTTACTGTTTCGTAAAGGAAACTGATATTTTGCAAAAAGTTGATCCAGACATCAGACATTGCAAATGTACAAGGCTCTGTCAAACCTACTCAGGAATTTAAAACATACTTCCGGATCAAAGAAACAACTTTATTACTACGCTTCGTCTTTCGACAAACATTCGATATTGGAACAACATGAGCTTATGGACTCATAGAAGTGTCTCCTTGATCCTATATTTTTCTTGCTGAGTAAACGTTTACAAGTAGAAAAACACATTTGTGGACCTGTTGGTGTTGCTTATAGTGCCACGTTTTTTTATTCTTTGTGTGTGGTGTGAAACGGAATGATTATGATCTAATGTCAGACTGTGTGATGCCAAAAAAAGATCTGTAAACATTTCATTTTTCAACATTATACTGTCGTCAATTTTTTATGTCATGCACGAGAGAAATGTGCTGATGTATTGTTACGATAGCTGGAATAACTGTGTTCAGATCTGTTTGTAATGCCGTATGAAATAGAGTCGTAATGTGTAACCTCGAGTGTAATACGAAGATATACGTGTAATGTCCACCATCAAATTTTATGAGCTTGAACCATACAAGAGAATCACAGGAGATCGAATCGTTTATCTTAGCGAAGAAACGGCGAATATTTCACATAAGGAAAGAAAGGGAGAAGGAATGTGCTTGTGAAATGTGAATACAAAGCTCAGCGTTTTTTACTGCACCAGCGCAGTTCTACTATGCTCTCATTGGCACTCTAAATTATGACGATCATGCTATCACGAACAAGTTTTTCTGGCTGACAGTCCAAAATATAAACAAATTCAGAAAGAAAAACAAGGAAACCGGTGATTAGCTTGTAAAACAGTGATTTATATTTTAATTTTAGTCCAGGCAGAGCCATGAAGAATTTAATGCATGTGTATTAGTCACAGAACAATGAAAGTACTTTGAGTTTACATAGCGTGAAACAGAACGATTCCATTTAGCTTTTAAACTTGGTAACAGTGATTCTCTGGATAATAGAATGGATCATGAAAGGAGAAAGAACTGGATATTGTTTTATTTGAAACATTCTGCAAAGATGCGTAACTTGTATTTGAACAACTACCTACTGCATTCCTTTCAAAATGAAACAATTTTTTATGACTCAGCTTGGTTTTAATTTTACCAGTTTCCAGTTTCTCTTGTATTGAATCCAGATGTAGTGTAACAATAATTTTTTAAAAAATATTATGGTGAGAGTATTTTATCCAGAAACCAGAAAAATTCTTGCACGCATGTTAGTTCGCTGTCGCTCATGGGAAAAGTCTCTGTGCCTCCGACTTTCCCATAAATGCATGCATATGCATCTGCTGGATAATGAGTCTGAACAGACATTTTCTCCAAACTGACAGTTTTATCGAGTAAGGAAGCATTAATTACTACAATTAGGTATTGTGTACAGACTAAAACAAGTGGAGTTTGGTTGTTTCCTCGTTTAAAACCGTTTCTCAATCCCATTCATAGTGAGTACATGCCAATGCATCCACAAGTACTAATTTATGATTGCATGCTGTGTGGAAGTAATAAAAAAGGTTGCACAGCTTCATCCTCATGAGTCCATTACGATAATCACAGGACAAAAACTTATTTGAACAGTCTGATCGAATGAAGAAAAAACTGGATGAATGATTATGAAACGTGGAAACGTCGATAGTGATGAGGATGATATGATTAGGAAAGTTCATCATTCTATGATAGATTTAAACGTAAGTTCGTTTTGGGTACACGAGAAGCATGAAATAGCTAGGAAATCTATGAACGTCACCTGAACCACCTATCTACAGGGAAAAAATCTTCACGTGCAGCGTAGCGGGTATTCTTTGAGTATGCTGGTGCAGGAAAACAACATGAAACGCTAATGAAGAAGAGCATCGTAAATTTGTTGAAGGTTTGAAATTCCATGCAGCCAACGAATCAACACCAAAATGAGCTTCTTTGAAGGAGAGATCATCTTGACGCATTGTAAGTTACTAACCAAGTTGAAAAAAGAATTGATTTGCCTCACGCTGGATTCTGAAGTTTAACTTAGAGTAAATCTTTATGATTGCAGCAATGCGTTGTTATTTGCTAACGAAGCATGTGTAAAAATGTTGTAAGACCAGGCTGTGTGCTTGTGACAACAGAAGCATTGATAAATAAAGTATTGATTGCCTTTTACTTTGTAAACCACGGATTTTTTTAAAGGGAAGACAGTTGACGTAACTATTTCGAAATGCAGGTCATGCCCTTTGGGTTTGCAATCAAACAATATAAAACTTTTCAACGATAGCAATTAGCAAGGTGGCGACGTTTTCGTTTAAAACATGCAAGTATATTGCAATGCTTACAGCTTGCAAATTTATATGTCGTCATGATTCATGTTCTTAGTACCACTGCTACTCGCCGAGGGCAGAAGTAATACCTGAATACTGTGGGCACCAATAAGTCAGTTTTCCTGTGCATCATCATGTTTGTCTGTCTTGTAAAAATTTCTTAACTACATACTTTTTTAAAACAATTCTCTCTGTTTCAAGTATGAGGCATGAATTCCAGATGTATGATGTAGCGCGTCTCGTGAGAAGTATATCTCATCTCAGATATTAGCAGTCAGTCTTGTGAAGGTTATATGACGTTGACTGGACTGCTTTGAGGAAAAAACTATGAATAATGTAGGCAAATAGTTTTCTGTATGTAATCTGTGCACGCATTATATAAGTTGCAACATCCGTGCCTCGGTAATCCCACGTTATTTTATGTTTCCAACATTCTTAAACAAAATCGTCGACGAACCTTTTTAGTTTTTTTAAAGATTATCGGCAACTCTTACTAAAGATGAAAGAGTAAACCATTGTCCGGAATGTATTGATTAAAATCAAATATTTTAGAACTTAGGTGTTACTCGCTTATGTCAAAAGAACACACAAAAACTTCTTACTCCGCGCATTGCATAAACGAAAAGAGAATTGCAAGGCATTATTTAAGAAGCTTCGATCGAAGAATAGCACTTGTAGTTGCATATCCTTTTTGCTTAGTTTATTTATTTTTCTTAAACTTATCAATTGACAGTTTGCTTAGAGTGACGAAGTCTGGTGTAAACTAAGTGTTCTAGCTAGGTACAATAGAATTTCATCTTTCCAATGATTGAACGCTTGAATGATATTTCTATTCAAGCGTTCAGCTTGATATTCAGGATGAACAAAAAGACATTATGCATTCATGTGATTCATACATGTCTTAGTACGTAGTTTGTTGTATGAGTAAAAGCATTATT
>VICI01002143.1:0-18024 GCA_019593645.1 Akabosia matsudoensis | reverse complement strand
ATAGGGATGCTGATAGCAGTATAAACTATAAACTATTTAAAATACACTTAAATACTGTTACTGTTAAGGTTCTTACCAGTTTTTCATGTGCCAACAAATATCCATCCGTCTTCCTCCGAACAAAAAAATTTTAACAAAAGCTTCCTTCCGTAAATCCCACTGTTTTTTCAAACTTCACATTTGAATCCACACTGCAATATTTTTAACTCTTTTTTTCCTATATTAAACTTCAGACTTTGTTTTAAAAAACTATTTGTATCATAAATCATAAGCGTATTGATTTCTTGATTTGAACACAACACAAAAAGTAACTTAAATTTCTTAAATTGTTACATTACTATATTTTAACGGCCACGTTTTTTCATGATTGTTGCAGCGTTGTTACTTGTTATATTTAAAAAACTTTTGCATGTAATATTTTGTGTGCTGGAGTGATAGATTCCTTTAACTATTTTTTTGAGCGGAGGAAGACGTTGCTTTGAGGTACAGAAGAGAATGTGTTCGCCCGTTGAACGGTGGACAACAAGTGTGCCTAAAAGACATACCTATCCAAGACCAAACAAGATTCTTTTTTTTATTACAGAAAGAACCAAGAACATAACGAAAACCTAAAAAAAAACTTGTCTTTAGGCAGAAGTACACCGTCTTTTTGCCTCCTTTTTTCTCTCTTTCTTGCTAAATTCTTCCAAATGTTTTGGAAAAGCCAATACCTATTCATACAAAAGTGTTCTAGACATAGTCAACCCTGTTCGTTTCTTCAGTTTTGTTCTGAAGGAGCAACATGTGTGCTTAACAAAATATTCTTAGCATTGATAAGACCACGAGGGATTGAGAAGGGATGATAGCAAAAAGTATTTTTTGAGGGGTTATTTAACAGCCGCTTTCATAAACATCCCTTTTCTTAAATGCAAACGGTGTATCAAGTATGGAACGGTGGTGGTGGTCATATGAAAAAAACACGTGTACAAGGTGTACCTCGGAATATCTTCCGATATTTTTTGTACTGCTACATGCTAACGCTGGCTAGAAACAAATCACTTTTAACGGTGTTTCCTAGCGATCTCTGTATATTTTTGTGCATAAATTGTTATAAACTGATAGATAGCTTTTCATATGCATTTTTGCGACAAAACAAAAATCCATTTTGGATACAGGTATAGCATGCGACTGGGACCCACATTCCAGTACAAAGACGAAGGGTAAATAAAATATAAAAAAATCTGCATGACGCGGTATTTTTTTTCTTGTTCGTCTATGATAAAATAATATCGGCAGGACGTTTGCGGCTAATCTTTTTTCTTTCGTCTTTGCAAAAAGACGAAAGATAAAACAGAGAAACGGAGGGAATTCCATGACAAAGAAGACAAAATGGCAAGCAAGTGCAAAAAAATCTGCGCCAGCTATAAAACATTGAGATAAAATGCCATGGGGTACGTGTAAAAGAGGTCTTAAATCTTTACGATTTTTTTTGCGTCTTGAAAGAAAAATGAAACTCAAACAAGAATAGCTTTGAATGATCCTGTCTCCATAACAAGCATGAGTGAGTAAGAATGAATGGTTAAAGACAGTTTGTTTTATACACATAATTATCAGTGTTTAAATACAGTCAACAGTTTGTGAATGGAAAAAAATATTGTTTATTTTTTGTGATAAGAGCGTGAATGTAAAATTGAACCAGAATTTTATTACTGTAGGTCGATAACTCTTCTCTCATTTTCAACAAGCTTGTGCGGATTATGATTTTTTTTAAATATTGCGTCCAGGACCAATATTCATACTGTTCTGCTTAAATCAAATCCAAACTTGTGCAAATATTTTTTAGCGAAAAAAAACTCAACATACGTATGGGGAAGCCAATGATCTTTTTTTATGTAAAAAAGGAAGTTGTTAAAACTCACACTGTCAACTGTATTGTATGTACTACTCATGGAGATTAAACAATAAAAACGGTTATCTTTCCTTGACACTCGTCGAGGTTATCCGTTTTTACTTAAAGTTTTATGTACAAAAAATTTTTAACACGGAAAAGATGTGGGATTTTAACATTAAAAAATGTAGGACGGATTTTAAAAATCATTTTTAAAAAGAAAGAGAATCTTTTTAAAAGAATACCCTACACCCCATTGCAAGTTACCCATAGATAGGCACTATTCATTTGGCGAGATCACACTAGCCAAGTGCCCATGTTATTCCAGCATATCACAAGACCGTCATTCCAGCATATCACAACAACGTCATTCCAGCATATCACAAGACCGTCATTCCAGCATATCACAACAACGTCATTCCAGCATATCACAAGACCGTCATTCCAGCATATCACAACAACGTCATTCTAGCATATCACAACAACGTCATTCCAGCATATCACAACAACGTCATTCTAGCATATCACAACAACGTCATTCCAGCATATCACAACAACGTCATTCCAGCATATCACAACAACGTCATTCCAGCATATCACAACAACATCATTCCAGCTCAATGCTGTGCTAAATCAATCCAGTACACATCTACTCACACTCTCCAGCTCATCACTGCGTCGATTCCAGCTCAACGCCGCAGCGTCATTCCAGCCTGCCATGTCATACCTACAATGTCACTCCCGTAAATTGACACAATACTACTCCAGTTCTCAAGCCCGTCGTAACAAAATCATTCCAGCCTACAACCAACGTAATCATACAAGCTGGGATTTGTTCCAATTTTAAATGACCTTGCATACTGATTGGGATGTAAGAACAAAACTAAGAGTTTACTACTCAGGATCTACCAAGATGCAAATTTACCTATCATGATAGCTGCATTGGGCTGGAATACTGCTTGCAATATGCTAGAATGAAATTGCACAATTTATTAGTATGGTAGTTGCACTGGGTTGGCTGGAAGAATGAATACTGATAGCTTGCACTCGGCTGTAATGACGTGGGCAATATGCTGGGATGGCTCTACCTACTCATTTCACGCCACACCAGGCACAAGCCAATTGTTTTTCCTCTCCCAAGAAAACCCCAAGACAAGTTTTTAAAAAAAGGTCGCTTTCGTATTGACTTGTAATTTCATTCCTAAAAATTATCTGAAAAACTTGCTCACCCGTTTTTTTTCAGAGACGGTCAGTCGAAAAAAGTTTTTCTTTTTGTAGTTCGACAAAAACATGTTCCAGTAAAACCGGCTGCCAATAAAAACTAATAAAAGATTCTCAGACAGACACTGAATCTCTTTAAAAAATGATCTGCTTCTAGATGAAGTCCAGCCAACACCTTTTTTACCTGGATAATTGCTCAGACTTGAAAAATGGCAATCAATACAGATGTCATGCGAAAAAAAAACGCCGGCTGTTTTTTAGAAGAAGAAAAAAACAGTCACCTGAAAGATAAGCCCGACAGATGAGCAGTTTTAAAGAGTGGCTCGTGAGCTGTCTGTAATTTTTATTTTATGGAATGAGATATGTTATTAGTTATTAGTTAAAAAATGAAAAGAATCATACTTCTAAGAATAATTTTACCTTTTTTTCTGCAATTAGCTTTGAAAAAAGGTACGATCTGCACACCGGTCTACCTTGGAAGGGTTTCCTTACTAAATTCTAATAATTATACGTAAAGTCAACCATAAGAATATATTCAATATCCGATTTGCCAAAATTAATGACTGGCGATTGGTTTTTTAAAGACAGGACGGCTTGTTCAATTCCCGGTAAAACTTTTGTTCGAAGTATCTGTCCTAGTTTTTTACGTCTTCTGCTCCTCATGAACCGCTTAGTTAAAAAGATGAGAAGGTCGATGCTGTAAACTGACATAAAAGATGGTGGATGGTTTCCCATGTGAAGAACAACGCATGGCACACACATTTTTGTGGCTAAAACATATACATTTCACAGGGAACGGAATATGGCCGTTTTTGTGGTTTCCAAAACAAAAAAGAAATACACAGATCATTAGGAGAACAAAGAAAAAGATTAAAAAGCGCCATTTAATTAAGGAAAGCTTATCTTTTCTGAATTGATTAGAGCATGTGACAAAATTTTCATGAGATTATCCGAGCATGTCTACGACACAGCATCTGTTAAAAATGGATTTTTTAGGGAAAAAACTCTTTTAAAACAAAGGTAGAAGAGTATCAGTAGCAGTACCTTATACAAAAGTATTCTTTGTGTGTCTGTCTGTTTAAAATTAAATTTTATTAGAGCTAACTTGAAATCATTCTAGCATAGAGGTCCAATTTTAACGAAACATCGAAGACAAAACAACTATTTAACTACAAAAACATTAAATAATAGCTTATAAAAATCTTGTTATAACATAACTCATTTCGCGAGTTTAACCATTCACTTCTTCGTTATCTTTTTAAACCTCTTTTTTAAAACTAAAGCTTCAGCGAAACAACTACTTTTTTTGCAGGCTTGCCATATGGCAGGCTCCAGACAATGCTGCTAAGCCATCATCATTTTTCTTTCGTTTTAATCTGATAAAAAACTGCATCTCTCTCTCTCTCACCCTTATCACCTACTTTAACTACATTTTCTTTCTTTTACGCAAAATTCGCCACAAAAAGCTTGTTTTAATATATTTTTTTATTACATGTTTCTTCTAATGATTGTAATGTTTGAGCATGAGGCATGTGCAGCAGATGCGCTCTCGCCGTTTTGCAACACGTCTCCGGTTTGGAAAACAAGATTTCAAGGTAATCTTCGCCTTGTCATCATCATTTTTCTACTCTTTTTCGCGGCAGAGAGACTCGAAAATAAATAAATAAATAAGCAAGCCCGAGCTGGTCTTCTTTTTTAATCGAATTTTTACTGATTGGGACAAGTTTAATAAGAAAATCGTCTGTTTCTATAATGCATCAAACGGGTGGACTGGAGTCTATCACCGGTTTTCACGTGCGGACAAGCGGAGCGGGAAAAGAAAACTGTATAACAAAGGCAATCTGCAATGGAACATGCATTTTGGAACTGTTAATCAGGTTTCGATGACAGGATGATGTTAATATGGTTAAAACTAATAAAAAAAGAAAAATAGTTCATAGTTGCACTTACGGGTGAAAGTATCTTCATGGTGGGGAACAGGATTTGTCGTCGGATGTTGGCTTTGGCTTCCTCCAAGTTGCGCGTGAACTGGTCGTAAATTAAGCCATAAAAGTTACGCAGGTTCTCGGGGCGCTTGACGCGTGGGGGTCTTGCATAGGCTGGGCGGAGTTGCCTTTTTTGTTTTATCTTCGGCATGCCTTTGTGGGCGTTACGGAACCAGTATTCAATCTGGAAACAAGTGTTAGACATGTAACCAATGAAACTTTCACAATTTAAATCCCCGAGGTTCATTTAGAGCATTTATTCATTTCCGTGGAAACACCAAGTTATATGCTTTCCGAAAAGTCGGTAAGTTTTAGTATAGCGTAGACGCGCAGAATTAAATCGAAGGGATCGGAGTCAAAGTCAAAGAGAAATCCTCCTCGTATTCCTATGAAGTATGTTTGAAGGAAATAATTCATAGACCTATAACTTCAAGCACGCAGGCACGTTGACTCGCCAAATGATGTTTCATTTGAAGGAAAAACATTGCTCCGATAATGAAAAATGTTTCAAGGTGGCTGCGCTGAGCAAAGAAAAATAGTAATTCAATTGAAATTGCCTTCTTATAATTACGTATACACTACCAAAAAACAAGACACACCGACACATGGCAGTAACCTACAATGTAATGAATTCATAAGCATGTTGCATGCTACAAGTTATCAGTTTCAAATTTTCGAATCCAGTTGAAGGAATCGTTACACAGGCGAATAGAACTTGTTACGCAATTCCTCAGCTTCATTTTTGATACCTTCTTTACTTTTCCGTGACACGAATTAAAGGAGCCTTAGTTTTTTTAGAGTATGAAACAACGTTTTTACGTTACAAATTAGTAACGTTCGTACATTACGCAATTTTATTGAGTTATTTAAGGGCATTCGTGCTGCCAATGCACTTCCCATATTTTAAAAGAGATGATAAAAGCGGACATGAAGGCATCTGTATAAAAGCATTTGTCAATGCAAACCGTTAACTTTTATTAAATGTATGTGTGTACAATCTTACCTGCTGATATGTCAACTTGGTTTTATTAACCAGCTCGAGTTTTTCAAAATAACTTGGATTAGTTGCAGCCCCGTTATCTTTGCACCATTGTTTAAGCACTGCAACAGCTTCTTTTGGATGGCGAGTCTGCTTCGTCCTTTTTTTCTTAGGAGGTAACGTGTCCTCATGAGTCGCATCTGACGATGTGCTCGGCCCGGGATCACTGGGCGCCATCTCCTTCGTCGCAACCCCAACCTTTGAACCTGGCCTGGGAGACTTTTCGTTATGGTCCGAACTGGTGGCCGATGAAGAGTGACCTTGGACCTCCATCTCAAAACCTATGCATCAGGGCAAAACAGTAATTTCTGGTTTTAAAAATCAAAGACTTATTTTCAACGTAACGCATTTTAAATAATAACGAGGGAAATAATGTTTCTTTATATTTCAAATTGAATTCATCAGTCGCATCCTACTTAATTATTAATCATGAACTGATTCACCTTAATTATAGGCGTATCGATTACAATGTACTTTAAACTACTTTAATATGCAATAAACTCTTTGATAAATGCTCCATCATTTTAATTTTAGCCACCCAACTCAAAAAAACCTAAAAGGATATCTTTAAAATATTTACAAGCAAGCATACTAAAAAAGTTACATTTGGCATATAAGCAACAAAATGTTCGCTTTCTTCTCACCAGATTTTTTTTTGAATGCTCTACATTCATTAAAGAATCTATCATTTTAATTGCTCACTGAATTGTACGCTATGTATAATTATCGATTGACAGTACTGCACTACTGCACTTCACATTGCAACAAAGGAAGACAACGATCATGGTTGGTGGGTCATCAGACGGTCATTGCCGTCGTGAGAAAATAAAAAAATGACCTCTAGATATAATAAGCTGGCCGGTCGAAACGACCTCCCAGCAGCTATGTTCCTCCGCTCATCTTACCGATTAGTCTTCAGTCAGCTTGTCAGTTGTTGGAAAACCCGTCAGTGACTATTCGATACTTCATCAGCAGTTGAACTCAGTTTAAAGTGTTGAAGGTAACTAATTAATTAAAGAATAAATTTGTAATCAAGTGAATTTTTGCTTACCACATTTCCCAAAAAAATTGTTTTTTAAATTAACCCAGGTAAACAAATATGTCTCGACTGTATTCACAAGTTGTTTCGGAGAGTAGCATCTCCTCCTCCGACGATTCCAACCGTCATGCCCCCCATCATCCTATTCGGAAGCCGGTAGGAAGGAAACCAAGCTCTCGCCGAGGATCTCTGGAGGAAGAGGATGCCTTGCAACTGAAGAACGGCAATGAAAAAGGCCTCGTCGTTGAGGAAAAGAAAGGGACTTGGCCACCACCAATGCCACTCTATCCTAAGTCTCCTTTCAAGAACGATTCTGTGCAAGCTTGTGGAGGGGGAGGAAAACCAGCTACTCGGAATGTAAACACGCCTCCGCTACGACGAAAGATACCTTTTGGAACTCCATCTAAGAAGCCGCCAGCTGCGGCCGAAGAGCCGGCGGCAGTTGATTTCGTAGATGATGGTGTTGATCGTACTCCGCCAACTCCTCCTCCATCACCGGTCAACGAAATAGCCGTTTACCAAGATGATATGGCTGTACTTAATAACCAAGCGCCGCCGCCGCCACGAGCACAACCAGCTCCACGAATACTTCCTTATCGTCTTCCTCCTGGACTTGCCCCCGCACCACCTGCTTTCCAGAATGACCAGTATCTAAACTCGTACCTACGCGGCGCTGGAGACAATCAGGCATCCGGCGTGGGTCATCCTAATCCTCGTGGCTATATTTTTCGGAATCTCGCTGACGATATGCCACCTCGGAATCCCCCAACTGGACTGCTCTTCCTTGGCCAGCCTGTGTCGAATTTGTTCGTCGTTCAGCTCCTCCTGAGCAACCCTCGCGTTCGTTCGAACCTCGATCGCCTCATGACTATTCAACGAAGCCGCATTGCCGATGCTGAGATTGGATTTGGCCTTCTTGGGAAGCCACGGAACCCTCACTGGGAGGAATACGAGCAAAAGTACCACGGGAAGCAGATTGAAGAGGAGAAGCGAAAGTGGTACGTCTTTGGCAATGCCGCGGATCACATCCTACCCGGAGGAAAGCTCATCGACCCGTCGGTCGCCGATCAAGGAAAAGTTCCAACTCTAAAGCTACCCAAGAAGTATCTCGAGCGTCTAGCCGTCGATCCTAACTCCCTCGACCTTCCCTACTAAAACACTCCATCTTCTACGCAATCGCCTCTCAAGCAGTAAGCTAACTATCTTCCGCTTTAAAATCATAGATTTCATTGATTCAATTGGTAATTCAATCTAATCACATGTTTGTTACCTGTTCTCTCTTCCAGATCCAGAATCACCTTAATACCCAGTCAATACCATCCAACCAAACTTTTTTCCGGTCAGCAACTTGGCAGTTCAACGTCTACTTCACCCCAGTGTTCAAACATTCACTACCGAGTATTTTAAACCTGCCCAATCATTTTTAATTAACTTTTAAAATATATTTATTTTATTTGGGCGGGAGAATGTCTAAATTATTTGTTTTGGTAAAATCTTTGTTAATGTATACATGAATTTCGAACCAAAAATGCTGTATCACGCTTTTAACAAAAAAAAATTAATAAAGTGAAAAAAACAGGAGCAGATTTGTACCGAGTAACTGATTTACAATTGGCACGTTTTTTGTCTAATCAGAAACCAAGCTAGGAAAGAACGTTAGCACAGGTTTGGGTTCACTAAGCGCCATCTTTCCTATTCATTTTAGCTGCATTATTTTGTTCCCCTTCAAATCTGCCTTTGTTCTCAGTTTTCGTTTATTTTTTTCTTAATTTTCTTTGAACTAGTTGAAATAGATGGCGCTCAAGTTGCCTTCCACAAATACGTTCCTTCTCATAACTTATTTTTTAACCTTGCTTCGAGGGATGACGACGCACGTGAGATCCAGCATCAAACTTCGTCACTTAATCAGCATCGTATTTTACAGACTCAATGGCCAAGCGTCTTTCATAATCAATTGCATGTTCATTAGTCCAACACATTCCG
The DNA here is from genome assembly GCA_019593645.1 of Akabosia matsudoensis. Lineage (NCBI taxonomy): Eukaryota > Metazoa > Arthropoda > Collembola > Entomobryomorpha > Paronellidae > Akabosia > Akabosia matsudoensis. Next base: position 8,890 of record VICI01002143.1, on the reverse strand, counting down.
CCATGGTCAATAGTTTTAACGAAAACTCATTTTCTAACTTGATATCTGTGTGTGAGTGTGTAGTTCTCCTTGGTAAGACTTGACTTGTTTACTATTTTCGTACCTACTACCTTGTCTACCTCCATACTATCCACGTAAACAAGATTAATATGACTAGCCTAATCTCAATTAAAATATCTTTAAAAATTAGCCAAAAAACTAACGGTTAGCAGATGATTCAACCGCAACCGCATCCAAATCAATAAGCCTAAATCCTGCGACACACCACCATCAACCATCCATCCTCATCATCATCATTTCCCCAACCCCGACCATGCTGCTTTTCTCGCCTGCTTTTCGTCAAAAACAAACACAACACCAACCACGAGGAGGGCTTGTTCATGAACTTCGTCTGCCTCGCAATTAAACATCCAAACAAAAAGAGAGAAAAAAAATACTCCGAAAACCCCAATTCCACATCATTTAAAAGTAAAATAAATAAAAACCCTCGGCAAATATCACCTACAATCATTTATGCAACTTAACTTAAAATAAAACTGTCTTCCAGTGTTAGAAAAGGATCATTTTTCCCCACATCCTCCAAGCATCAACCCTCCAACGCTAATTTTAAACGCCATCCTCCATGATCAACTTCAATGTACTCCAAAAAAACGTCTTCAAAAAATCCGTCTTACCTTCTTTTTTGTCCATGATTCTTCCTTTGTTATTAGCCATCTCCATCCCTTGCCATGTAACTAAAAACTTGTGGCAAAACTTCTTATCATGTACATAAGTAATCACCTTGTTGTTTTTTTTCTTCTCGACAAAAAAAACGCACATTTTTACACTGCTGCCCTACTCCACACCGTTCCTCTACCTTGTTTTCATACTCTCCTGCATACTCTCCTTTGCTTTTGTCTCATTTTCTCAAACCAAACCGCAATTCTTGTACGCTGAGGCCATTAGTTTTCTCACGCAGATCGTGGCTCACACATCATCCGCGTTTAACCAGTGTAAAAAGAAGAAGAAAAAAAAAGTTTTTTTTTCTCTTTTTTTCCATTCCTTGTTGATCACCCAAATTTCTCGCCGTCCTCTTCAAATGTTCTGCTCAACTTTTTGTCAAAAATAACGTTTTCAGTTTTATCTTCTTTTTAATTGTTTGTTTTTCGTTTTCTCATCAATTTGAAAACATATTTCCATAAAACAGTATAAAGAAATAACTACCAACAGGTAAGCCAATTTATATATTTTGATTTCAAACATTTTTTTGGTCTTATTTTGTTTTTCGCCGGTTTTCCTCCACAAAATATAAATTTTTCAACTCCAGTGCTAAAAATTCAACTCGTGATTGGTTAGTTCCATGTTGCCATGTTTGTAACACCCGCGAATATTTAAAAAAGTATTACAAATTCGAGTTAAAACAATTACACAATAGGATATTTTTGTTAGGCTACATAATAATTTTTTTTTGATCATCGACGGTGTGCTTCTCCGGCTCGTCGTGGTGTGTAGTTCTCCTTTTTGTTCAGTGGTGGTAGTGCTGTGCGTAGCGTAGAAAAAAAATAAGAGAGATAGAAAAAAAATATCTACACTCGCTCCAAAAAGTTGAATGCGCGAATGTTTGTTGTGTAGAGAGAATAAAAAAAAAACCTTTTTTTCTGTGTCTTATACACAAAGGTAGAGTAGCTCAATGGTCTCTCGTGTTTTTTTTCTGTTTCGCTCTGCTCTGTTGTGTAGTGGTGTGCGATGGCTGCTGGATGCATGCATGCGTGGTGTGCTGCTCGGGAAAAACGTGCGAGCTAAGCCTAAAAAAAGTTTTTTTTTGGGCTAATAAAATATAAAATACGGACGGAGAGAGAGGCAGGGAAACGAGCCATGCATGGGAGCAAGCCACAGTCATTTTTGTTCATAAGAGAAAAAAGTGTGTGAGAAAGAGAAAGAAAATTTGGTTTTAAAAACGAGCAATCGGGACGCGTTTTTTTGTGTTTGAGAAATAATTTGAAGGATAAATCTTCGGATTGGTAAATAGTTTACAAAAAAATAATTATAAATTTGTAAATGTGATGTGGGAGAAATAGTTTTTGAAAGGTGAAGAGGAGGAGGAGGGTTGGGAGATTAGTTTTTGGAAGTTGTTTTGGAGGAGGAGGAGGACAGTTGATTGGACGGGAGGAAATGAGAGAAAACTTGTAGGTTTCTCTAAACGTGGTTAGATGAAAAGATTTTAAATAAGTGAAGGGAGGAAGGTGTTAACAGAAGCTGATGAGGTTGATGGATTTTAAAAGAGGGTTAAGTGTAGATACGCAGTGGCACGTGGTTGGGGGTAGCTTTAAATTTTGTGTTGGGCAAGATTGTAGGTTTTCTTCTGTTTACGATTGGGTCATAGATGTGCTTCTGTTAGGTATTTGCTGACGTTAGTTGTTTTTCTTTATCTGAAGATTTGATAGCGTCAGCGTCTTCGTTGCAAAGAAAGAAAAAAGAAACTCAAATAATGATGACGGTGGTGGTGTTAGTGTTGATAGACTGAAAGCTTGCTGAGGTAGAATTTTGGAGGTATGTAAATAAAATTGTGATTTTTTGTTGTTCTTTTTTACAGTTGTGAAGTTGGTGGCGTATAAATTGCAAGATGGAGAACTCGTACGGTATAGGGATAACCAACCGGTTCTCCAGCTTTTTGTACAGTGATGATGACACTGAGGAGATAAGACCTCAAGAGGAGGAGAGGGAGAAGAAAAAGAAGGGTAAAAGCACAGAAAAAGAAAATCGCACGAAGGAAGTAGTCGCGGAAACTGCTCCTTCTCAGAGTATGAAACTAGTTTATCACAATTTTACGTAGAATGAGTCATCAATTTTGTAGTATATGAGTTTCTTTGTTGAAAAGTATTCAAGATTTTAATTATTTGCATGAGTTTTCATTTGTTCTGTAGTCGTTTTATTTTTATCCAGCAGAAATCTTGTATTTTGAAGACCCTTTGTTGAAGTATAAGAATATTTTCTCACTTTTATCCCTCATATTGTTGTGTTTTTCTAGTTTCATGCACCTTTCGTATGTTTTGATTTGAAGTTCTTGATTAGTTGTTCGGAAAATGAAGGCTTTCAACTAATATGAAGTACTGGCTGTTCAATAAATTACAGAAACAGGGTCCACTACTGCTCCAAGGAAAGGTATTCGTGATTCCAATCAGAAAGGATCTGACGCTGTGAAATCCGGACCTCGTGCCCCTGGTAAGTGGAATTAGTAAACGGTTAATACGATTGGCAAGTAGGTGAATGGGATTTCATCTTGTCTGGCATATTTTTTCAGCGGATGGCGGAAACAAGACTAACCGTGGCCCAAGGAACGATCGCCCCCCTTACGATAAGGATCGTGGAGTCAAATTTACGGAGGAGGATCGTGAGGAACGGAACAATAGGAGAAACCGTGATGATGGCTCTCGGTAAGATTTTTGCTGTTGAATGCATGCTGTTTGCAGTAGGATACAAGCAAGATATAAATGTTTTTGGCGTTCAGGGAAGTAAGATCGGACTCGGACTTCGGCGGACGCAGCGGACCTCGAGGTGGGCCTGGTGGACGTGGAAACTTCCGTGGTGACAGACGCGGTGGGCCAAGAGGTGGACGAGGTGGATCTGGTGATGGTGCTGGCCGTGGTGGAGGTGGTGCTGGCGAACGTGGAACTGGCGGAGGCTTTAGAAAGCGTGAATTTGACCGACAATCTGGATCTGACAAGAGGTATTGTTAAAAATATCTCTGTAATCATGTCAAAGTCTTTGAAAAGGTGCTAAGCATTCTTTTGTAATTAGTGGAGTAAAATCGGTCGATAAACGTGATGGTGCTGGATCAAGAAACTGGGGAAATTACAAAGATGATTTGGAAGAAATTAGCACGGCTCAACCTGCTGCTGATGAAAGTACTGAAGAGAAGCCAAGGGACGCTGAACACGGAGAAGACAGGTACGTAATAAGTATCAAATTAGGCTACATAATTATACTATGCGTGTTTCCTGCCCGGAAACCTGTTCTAATGAGTGCGTTGGATGAACTCTTTGCAGAGAAACTGGTGACGAAAAGGAAAACCAAAATGACTCTAATAACGGACCCACCGAAGAGCAACCGAAACTGATGACATTGGATGAATGGAAGGCATTGCAGGTAAAATAAATGAATTTTTTAACGACAAATTATAACGTGTAAGTGGTGTTTTGTGGTGGGCTAAAACACAAGTTTTGATTGTGCAGCAACCAAGAGAGAAACCCGTTTTCAACCTACGTAAACCCGGTGAAGGTGAAGATCAGACTCAGTGGAAAAAGATGATTTTGATCAAGAAAGAAAAGGAAGATGAAAATGACGAAGAGGAAGAAGAGGAAGAGGTAACGTAAAGATAATACATGATAGCCTTTTTTTATCCAACATAAAAAACGCCTGACGTTAACTATTATTTTGACCTCAGGAATATGATTGCCCACAACGAGCCGGACGACAAAAGCAGGTTTTGGAAATTGACTTTCACTTCACTGACTCTCGGCGCGGAGGGAACGAACGAAGAGGCGGACGGGGAAGCCGGGGCGGTCCTGGTGCTCGGGAGCCTGGTCCACGCACTGGTGGTGGTGATGCCGGAGCCGGTCGTGGAGAACGTGGTTCTGGTGAAGGTCGTCCACGTGAAAGCGGCGGCGGCGGCGGTGGTGGTGGTGGTCGCGGAGGATTCAAAGGATTCAGAGGTGGTCGTGGCGGCCGTGATGTAAGTTTCACTATCAAGTAATACTTTATTCTAATTTATATTATACTCTCATCTAAACATGCTACCAAATATTCACTTTCAACAGGATCGTCCAACTCGTCAAGCCGCTCCAAAGGTCGATGACGTTAACGATTTCCCATCTCTTCTCGGTTAACTTTTTATAAAAAACTCATTAAAGTCTGGCTTTTCGTTGGAGTAGAGAACTTTTTATTATAATTGTAAGTGATACATGCAATAATGGCTCCCTACTTTAACGACCACTGATTTCATCCATAATGAACAATTTTTTCAGTGCTTAGTGTCTTTTTGAAGTCTTTTTTTTTTTCATTATAATATTGAAAACCGGCTATATATTATAAAAAAACATCTCGAGTACGAAATAATAGAAAGTAGCAATCGTTTATGACTTTAGTTATCATCCACAATATTTCATGTTTAACAAATTTATGTTGCCAATAACATACCGGATTTGCATGTGTTTTGGGATTGATTAGAAAAAAAACTCTAAGAAAAACAAAATTTCGTTCTTTTGCTACGTTTGTTTTGTTTGTCTTTGTCTCGGAGGTTTTTAGATTTATAATATACATACATTTATATTCAAACGTCCTTCTTGCATTGCACGCTGTTTTTTTAATGTGAACGTAATCTAAGTAACTGTTAGTAGAGATTTTTATAGCTGCTTCTCTACTTTTCATTCGTTTTATATAAATTTATTCGAACATTTAAGTTTCTACAATGAAAAAAAACAAAATGTTCTTCGCGGTGTAAGTAAGTATCCGTAATAACATATTATTACTCCTGACACTTGCCTATGCATAACTTATATGAAACGGTTCAGGTTTATAATAATAATAAACAATTACAGTTACTACTCAATTAATCAATCACTACAATTACGCATCTAAGTAAATTGATAAATGTACCTCCTTTTTCGTGACTTGACACAGTATAAACAAACAAAACTTTTCGACGGATCCATCACATTTTTCGACGACCACTTTAGGTGTGTCCCACGTGTAGAATTGTCTGGTAAACAAAAAAACTTATCTACCTGTACGGTAACCGTATGAGTACAGTCATTTGCTAGTTAATTATATTTTGGGAACTGACTTAAGGTTATGTTTAAAGAATGAAGAAAAAATATGGACGAGACACGTCTTTGACAGTTTTAAATAAGTGGTTGCAACTTTTAAAAAAGTCAATTTTTTCTAATCTATGCTTACAAGTAAAGTATTGTACATAGAACATGCAGAACATCGGTAATTGATAAGTTTAGCTTACAAAACTTAGCTGTAGTTTATAACATTTAAAATATTAAAAGAGAACTGAAACGCTGGTCAAACTTCCTCCAACCGCCGATGAATATCCAATTTTTTCTCTCAAACGTATTCAAATAAAACTGGAACAAGGAATTTGAAAACAAAAAGAATACAAAGAAGAGGAGGGGAATAACTATAGAAGTATATCAGTTATAGAATTATTATCGGATCATAATTATATGTTTTGTGTAACAACCAAAAAACGCCTGTTCAAAATAAGACCTATTCAAATTTTATCCATTTCTGTACAAGATGTGAAGAAGAAAAAAATGTCAGGAAGGGAAACAAGTCTTTTTGGTACAAGCGTTAACGAAAAAAAGAAATTATTATCCTGTTTTGGTTGTCGTTTTCAAACGTCTCCGAACAAAAAAATGCGAGTGAGTGTGTTTTACCCTTAAAAAAGGATGAGGACTGCATACCAGATGTATAAGAAAAAACAAGATAACCATGTATAAGATAGCCTAATCACCACCAAAAAAATCCACATAATTTTTTGGAAAGACAAAAACAACAATTTTGTTAGGGTATAAAAGAATAATAATTAACTAATACGTACATATAAACGAAAAACACTTATGATAGATGTAACCATGGGATCTCGGAAGCAAAGAAAAAAAAGTAAATGTAGTAAGCTATTTTGGTGTTATTACACGTTTGTCATTGCGGGCCATTTGAGTCTTTTTTAAATTGTGGGCCATACAAATTAAATTAAAGGTAGACAGACAACAACAAGAATTGATTAAGTCCACTGAACAGTTTTGTCTACTCTCTTTCGTTCAAACAATTGGCAGGATTGAAATGTGTCGTTTCGAAAAGAAGCAAGTTTTTCAAGACCTGGTTTAAAAAACTTCAGTCGGGTCTGGATTTCCGCACATATTAAAGCTATGAAGAGGTAATTTTGTGTAAACTGTCACTTTAAAACGTTATCTTTTGAGGAAAATTTGTCATATAAAATGAGCTACATCACAAACTACCTTCTCGGAGAAAGACGATTAAGATTTTTTTGTCGGATAGAATGTTATTTCCAATGAGAAATGAGCACGACTAATTTTCCCACGAATTATAATTTGGTAAAAGTTTTGCTGGATTTGTTTCGCCTTGTTACTCGTAAGTTTAATGGAAATATATATAAATGATTTTTTGTTGAAAATGAAAAAACAAAATTTTCAGTCTATAGAAGTTCTCTGTATTAAAAAATACATTAGCTTAGTTAAATATCGAACTGACTGGTAAACTCAAGAGAGATTTTTTCGGTAAAAAAACAAAACTGGTTTTTCTAACCGAAAAAACCGTCTTGAAACGGTTTTAAAATACAATGAAAACCTAACCAGGAGTGTGTATAATGCAATACACATCATCACACACAATATTCTAAAAAAATAATAACATCATACACAAGTTAAAGACTTACTTCTGTGAATTTTTATTTCCTAATTCAACCGATGTATTCGGGAAGACGCAGGAACAATGGTTCATTCTTACGAACGTCTTAAAAGCAAAAATTATCTAAAAATATCATTTGTATAGCCCTAAAATGGCGTGTTTCGTTGTTTCAGAAGATGTTTAATGAATGAGTTTAGTTAACAAAAGGAATACTTAAGCTACATCGTCTGCGGAATGTCATTGTGGTACGATTGTCGGCAACAATATCACGTGTTTTTCGATTAAAATAATGATATAATAATACTTAGGAGCCTGATATATTAAAAAATGTTCTCGCCTTTTTTTCTGGTGAACTAATTTACATTCGATGTGTTTTAGAAAGCATTGTACTCACATGAACAGGTTTTATTATTGTCGTTTGCGCATATTATTACTATAACCTTGTCGATTGTTAGTTTTTTGTGTGATTTTTTTTGTTTTGTTTTGTTTCTTTTAAAAAATATTTCAATATTAGGTAAAGATCACTGCTGTCAAAATTTTTATGATGCAGTGAAATAGCCTTGAAACCAGTGTCTGCATTTAAAATTTTCTGTTTACTATGTCAATAACATGGTTATTCGACAAATTAAACACTTCACGTATCTAATTATGTTACTCTTATTGTATGAAGGAATACAAAAGTAAAGTGAAATTTAATTGATCCCCGGTCATTTATATACAAAAAAGATATATATATATATGTATATGTAAATTTATGATTCAAAAAGTGTTGAATTGTATGATTGGCAAAAGTATAAAACGAAACGGTTTAAATTAGCGAATCATTTCTTTTCTTTTCGGTTTGAGTTTTGTCGTTTGATAGCGTATTACAAAGATGAGATGTAATAATATTAATAAATAATAAAAAAACAACAAAATTTAAACTTGAGTCACCCTGTTTGTTATTTTCATAGATTCTTGATGAAGCTTACCAGTTACGGCTTTTCGCCGTGCTAGGTTTAAGCTACAATGAGATGTAGATTGGTAGTGGGTGTAACCCCTCCATCCAAACACCCAAATCCCCCTCACCCAAATATCCAAATTCCACTCAATCCATATATTCAAATCCCCTCCATCCAAATATCCAAATTCCCCTGCATCCAAATATCCAAATTCCCCTCCATCCAAATATCCAAATCCCCTGCATCCAAATATCCAAATTCCCCTCCATCCAAACATCCAAATTCCCCTCCATCCAAATATCCAACTATGTTTTTTCTTACTTGTGAGAAGTTAAAAAAATCACGATTTATGTAGTAGCACAAGTTGGTTGGTAATTTGTTAGTGTCTGCCTGTTCTCGTAAAATGTTTAGTTTTTGAAACTAGGTAAGCATTGGAAAAAAGTTCAAGTTCCAGGGGCTCATTGTTTTAAATAAATAGTGATTGAATGAATGTTACATAATTCTGTGAAAACGTTTAGACCACTTCCGGAGTACTG